>VZUI01035697.1:0-62448 GCA_013401135.1 Cettia cetti | reverse complement strand
TTATTTTCCTTTTTCTTTTCATTAAATAGTCTTTCTAGTCTAGAGCCTCTCACTTCGTTTTCTTTCAAACCACAACAGGGTAAAATTCAGTATATTTTTGGGGTTTTGTAGTAGGCTTGTCTTTGCTAGGGCCCTGAAGCCCCATGCATTAGCTATTCTTATATCTGCATCTATCTGCTATTTCCAAACAAATTCTAAATCTGCAAAGTACATCTAAAGGTTTTTTTTTGTTTTGTTTTGTTTTTCCTAGAGGAAGAGCTCTTGTTTAATACAGGTTGTCTTTTCTGTCGGTTTTTTTAAGTGGAACAGTATTCCAAAAGCACAGGTTTTCCTCCCTTGCTGAGTGTTAACATGGCTATTGAGGAGTGACAGAACCATTTAAGATGACTTAAGCTAGTTTTGCTTTGTCCAGGCAACATGACTCTTTAGTGAGTTTCTGCATGGCTGCTTTGCTTTCTGGGACAGTGAATTTACTTTACCTTCTCCTTTGCTGTTAAAGGGCAGGGAAGACATAAAAATGGCTTCTGGTTTGCAGACTTTCCAGTCACTGTAAGACAATGCTGCAGTCACATCTAAGACAGCAAAGCCCACAGAAAACAGTGTTTCTCTAGCCTTCAGAGGGCTTCTCCAGATTTGAAAAGTATGAAAGTTCAAACCATTTCTAGAGAACAATTAAGCCTTTTTTTTTTTTCCATTTCCTCTTAATTTCTGTTTGTTACTGATTACTTGCTTTTATCTTTTCCTGTATTTTTCATATTTCCATTCCCATTCCTTCTGAAATTCCTCCTTGTGTCCTAAATGCATAGTTATTTAAGCAAGAGAAAGTAAAATCAAAAGTTTTTGTTGAGGCTGACTGTACTTAAGTACTATGTGAAGTTTTCAAAGAAGAAAACATTCCTCTATCTTGAAGAAGAATTGAGCCTTCCAAAAGATACCAACCATAATAAAAGATTTCATGCATTGTTATTTTCTGTTGCACATCACATGGAACTGTGTGATATCCAGAGATGTGTTTCTGGAACACTGCAGCATATGGGCAAATACTGCACTCAGAGTATCATGATTGTTGAACTAATTACCATATGGAGTTTATATGAGCCTATGAACTGGTAAACTTAAGAAGATGGTAAACAGTATAATGTTCTGGTAGCTTAGTAATTACTGTTATAATTTACAATTTAAAAAAGTAATTGTTGATGTCACCTGGTGTTGTCTTTCATTTTCTCTGTAATTTTTCTTTGCCCTTTTCTTCTCCCTTCCCTTTTCCTGCTGTAAAAGCACCACCTCTTCAAGGTTTTGGAAATTTAAAATTGACTGTGTACATTGAGAATATACCAAGACCAAAATATCTTAAAACTAACTAGAATATTATTGATCTGCACTTATAGATCACAAATCTGAATCAAAGTGCCTAAGAGGCACTGATTGCAAAATTGGAATATTTCCTGTTGTGATCCTTTCCTCTTTCTCCTTTCCCCTTTCTTTGTCCCCTCTTTCTTTTCTATTGAAAGGATTGTATGTCAGGCCTGGTATTGATATCATTGCTCAGCGTTAAGTGCTATAATCTTATTAAATATTGGGAACAGAAATATTTTTACTCTTTAGTTTCATAAACTGTATGGTTTCTTCAATTTTTTAGTATTAACATTGCGTACTGTTTATCAGTTGCCAAAAAAGAACACCCCAAAATAAAGCATATACAGTAATGCTCTTGTTTGGATCTCTGCTTAAACTAATGGTTAGAAGACTCTTTACGGTCATTTCTTCAGAGCGGCTTAAGCAATGTCTGTTTGCTACTGTTCTCACTCCTTTTCTTTTCTTTTTCAGCCCATCCGCCATATACCATGTGCTTTAGAGTGAAATTCTACCCACATGAACCCTTGAAGATTAAAGAAGAGCTCACCAGGTACTTTTTGTTCGTTGTTTTGGTTCTTTTTTTAGTCTGTTTTTAATGTGTGTTGTTAACCAGATCAAGAAAATGCAGACTGTTGTGTAAAGTAGGTTTCTCACTATTTCTGATAAAACTGGCATAGGCTGACAATTTGCAATCCTGATCATCTTCTTTTTACTGGGATACATATAGATTTTTTAAGAAGTAGTTTAAAGGAACTTTTTTATAACATACAGACAAGTAGTTACACTGTATATGAACTTTCAAAAAATGAAGCAATGGTCAAAAGACTGGGCAAAACTTATCCTAGTTCTTTCCCTGTAAGTCCTTTTGCCCCATGTCCCTTCCCCATGTCCCTCTTTCTTTCTTTTTTTTTTGTGGAAAAAGTCTGGGAAGTTTAATTCAGCCCTAACAATATCAACAGGTTTTTGTATAGTCTCACTTCATTTTCTCTTGGGCGTGTCTTTAGGATCACAAATAGGATAATCTCTTCAAAGTAGTGAAGACCTTTAACAACCTGATTTAGAGGTGCAATATATATATAGTTTTCAAGCACAGCTTCTCTGAAGGGTAAAAATTCTTGCTGCTTATGTTGGACTTTTGAAATTTATGCTGTGAAAACAGAGTTGTCCAACACACAGTTGTATTTAATGAATGGGGGTTTTGTCCTTCCTACTGGCCATTATGAATATTCTGTTGCTCTGGGCATTTTTCCAAGAAGAGTATGTGGGGGTGGAGGTTGAAATGTAGGAAAGTAACAGCTCTTTTGAGCTCTGTACCACCTATGCAGGACTGTATGTGTCCTTTACCACCTTGTTAGTGAGCAGGCTATGCTGCTGACTGTTGGCTGCATACAGCAGAAGCACCGAGTGCCTCAGCGCTTGTTGCCTTAGGCTCTTCATTGATTCTTTCCCTGAGCACTGCATGTGCTTATGCTCACAAGTCACTTCATTAATGTGGGTGAGCCCGTTGTCACTGGCCTCACACTGAGGGTTTCAGAAACAGCTTGTGTTCTGCTGAATGGTATGTCTGTAGTTTGTATAGAACAGCTGGAGCATGCTGTTCATGTTTTAGCTATTTGTCCTGGATGAAATACTGAAACTGTTCAGCTGAGTGAACAGGTTGTAAACCAGGAAGTCAGTGGATTTTCATTATTTGTTACTGTTTGTCCTTGGATGAACATTTTACCTTTTATGATCCAGAGTAAGATTGTATAGACCTTTGTCATTCAAGAGTCTAAATTAATTGACTTTTAAAAACTTCTTGGCTATCCTCCCATGATAATTTTTATTGAAATGCAAAGCACCAAAAATTGGCTCACTTATGTGTCTTATGTGTGAGCGCAATTTAGTCTTTGCTGGGATATTTCAAATGAATTTTTAAACTCAAGTTGTTGTGTGAAAAATGGGTTACAGTCTTCTATAAAAATTAATACCATTAAGAGCTTAAAGAGGAGAAATAATTTGAGACATCATTCATTCAACATGTTTTTGTATCTGATCATCTTAAGTTTCTCAGTGTTGTTATTTGGGAAGCGTTGCTTCATCTCTGCCCATATGTCTTACACAGTAACAAAATACAGAATATGCTCCTGAGATGAGCAAGTGATGTGTAGTCATGTAATCCACGTCTGAGAACTTGCTTCATGACCAAAGCAGAGAATCAGATTAAAGGTGATGCTCTAGATTGTCTGGAGTTGTTTTTCTTTTCCTTGAATTGCAGTGATTGGTGGAATTCAAGCAGAAGAATATTAACATTTGAAAGAGGACAGTCATGAAACCTTGAGGATTAGTTGGTTTCTCAGTAGATTTCTTTGCCTATTTTTTCTTAAGATGTTTTGAAAATAAATAAATAATATTGTCACCCTTTGACTTAAAAGCCATCTGAATTTCACAGCTGTATGTACAGTCAGCTGAGTGAGAGTAATAGTGCTTTGCATTTCTTTTACTGTCTGTACCTATGCATGTCAGAGCTGCTCTCTCACTTCTTCAGCAGGGTGGAAATCTGATGGGTGTCTGTGGTCCCCATTTGAATAATGAAATTAAGTTACAGTAAGACATTCTGTCACATTGCCATGCCACTCTGGTTCAGAACATTAATTAACCCTGTGGTTAATCCCTCATGTGGATTATTGTCGATGCAGTCTTTGTAAAAGCTTTATAGGAATAAATCTTTAATGAAGCATCTTAGACACATCAGAGAGACTTAGTTTCTAAAAAGAACTGGTTTTCTTATTCTTCCATAGAAATAGCTTACGTAAAAAACCCCATCTGTTCAGTACATGAAGCTGTGTGTCTATGGGGTAAAGGTTTGATTTCTGTGAAACCAGTGTAACATGGCTACAGATACTATTCAGGATTTAGACATCACTTACAGGAAGAAAATTTAAAGAATTGTCCCCTGACATTATAGATGCTTAATTTCTGTAATTGACTGTAATCCTTGAGTTACTCTGTGGTTTAAATGTGAAACTATTTTTAGAAAATGAAGGTGGAGAATGACCTATCTGAAGTTATCACTATGTCTGTGGTATTATAGAAGAAAGACACCTGTAATACACTGTGTGTTAGGAGGCCAGGAGTGCCTTGGGCGACATGATGCTGTGTGCTTGCCTGTCACTGCTTTTTATTACACTGCTAAGGACAACTAAGTATATTGTCAGTTCTAGTCACTTACTTTCATCTTCTCTTGTTTTAATTAACAACTGCTTCCAAAGCTATGCTTTTGAAACAAAATTAGTGCCTCCCTTTGGATGTCAAAGCACTCTGAAATATTGCTGCTGAAGAAATTCTGTGGAAAATACTTCTGCCTCTCACTATGGAGGGAGGTTCTGTGGTCCTTGGTCACTGTTTTCTCTCAAGTGAGCTGGTGTTAGGATGGTAATTCACAAGTTATCTTCAGAGGCTGTGGGAGTTGTTGCCTCTCTTGCTTATGTAGTAATAGATCACCTGAAACCCTACTTGCCAGTGAAGTCTAAATCTTAATGCACTTCAGTGCTTCTCAGCTCATCATCTTAATGGGTGTCAACATGGATTTAGAAGATTGGTCCTTATTTTTGGAAATAGTTTCCACAGCAGGGCACTGAGGCTGCACATTTGACATACGTTTGAGAAAGACTAAAGATACACTTTTTCTTTTTAATTAGGCAAATTTTCCCAATGCCTTTTAAAAAAATTGTGACAAGAATGTGGCAAGCTTATTCTTCTTAAATGATTTGGCCTCTTCATGTGCACTGGAGGTTCAGCAGACTGCAACACAAGCAGTGTATGTATATATTTTTTTGAATGGTTCTTATAATCTTTTTAATGGAGAAAGATGCTCAACCTTAGTAGAACAGTGATGCTTCTTGTAGTGTGTTGACCCTGGCTGGATGACTGGCACCCATCAAAGCCTTTCTCTCACTTTCCTCCACAGCTAAACCTCTCACAGGGGAGAGAAAATGTAATGATGAAGGGTCCATGTATTGAGAAAAGGACCAGGAGAGATCACTTATCAAGAGGCATAATGGGAAAAGAGGGTAGAATTTGAGACATTAATTGAATTTATTACTAACAAAATGAGACCAGGATAATGAGAAGTAATATAAGACCTTAAAAATGCTTTCCCTCCCACCCCTCCATCCTTCCCCATCTCTACCTTCTCCTTCAATGGCACAGAGAGATGGGAAATGAGGGTTATGGTCAGTTCATCACAAGTTGTTTCTTCTGCTGCTCAGTGGGAGGAGATCTTCCCCTCCTGCACTGTGGGAGACCGTACTCCATAAACTTCTGATGTGAGTCTGTCTCATCAGCAAGAGCTCTCTGTGGACTGCAGTGTGAGTCCATCCCATGGGTAATAGTCCTCACAAAATTTCTGCAGCCTGGGTCACTCTTCCACAGGGTGCAGTCCTCCAAGGACAGGCTGCTCCAGTGGGGGCTCCTCTCTTCATGGGCCTCCTATGACTTCACGGCCTCCTCAGGCATCACAGAATTAACTAGGTTGGAAAAGACATCTGAGATCATCAAGTCTAACCTATGATCTAACACATTCTACAGTCAACTAGACCATAGTGCCAAGTGCCACATCCAGTCTTTCCTTAAACACCTCCAGAAATGGTAGCTCCACCACTTTCCTGGGCAGCCTATTCCGAAGTTCAGTCACCCTTTCTTTGAAGAACTTCCTAATGTCCAACCTAAAATTTCTGTGTGTGGTTTAAGACTGTGTCCTCTTGTCCTGTCACTGGTTCCCTGGGAGAGGAGACTGACCCCCACCTGGCTGCACCCTCCTTTCAAATAAATGTAGAGAGCGATAAGGTCTCCCCTGAGCCTCTTCTTCTCCAGGGTAAGCAGCCCCAGCTCCCTCAGCTGCTCCTCACAGGACTTGTGCTTCAGACCCTTCACCAACCTTGCTGCACTTCTCTGGACACTTTTGAGCATCTCAACATCCTTCCTGAACTGAGGGGCCCAGAACTGGACATGGCACTCAGGATGTGGCCTCACCAGTGCCAGGGACAGGGGAACAGTGACTGCCTGGCTCCTGGCTGGCCACACCATTGCTGATACAGGCTGGGATGTCACTGGCCTTCTTGGCAACCTGGGCAGATGCTGGCTCATGTTAAGTCCACTGTCAATCTGTACCTCCAGGTTCCTTTTTGCCAGCAACTGTGTCCCCAACCTGCAGGGGGTTGTTGTGGCCAAAGTGCAGGACCTGGCACAGTTCATATCACTGGATCAGTCCATCCATCCAGCCTGTCCAGGTCCCTCTGGAGAGTCCTCCTACCCTCCAGCAGATCAACACACACTCAACTTGGTGTCATCTGCAAACTAATGGTGGACTCCATCCCCATATCAGATCATCAGTAATGACATTAAATAGCCCCAACATGGATCCGTAGGGGACACCAGTAATGACAGGCCACCAACTGGATGTAACTTCCATTCACCACCACTCTCTGGGTTTGACCATTCAGCCTGTTTTTAATCCAGCAAAGTTAACCCAGTGCTCCTGTCCAAGCTATGGGCTGCCAGCTTTTCCAGGAGAGTGCTGTGGGAGACAGTGTCAAAAAGGCCTTGCTGAGATCCAGGCAGACATCATTCACAGTCTCGTCCTCATTCAGCAGTTGGATCATCGTACGATCTTTATCTCTGGTCATAAAAGGAGATCAGGTTGGTCAGGCTAAACCCCTGCTGGCTGGGTCTGATCCCCTGGCTGTCCTGTAGGTGCCATGTTATTGTGCTCAAGATGATCTGTTCCATAACCTTGGCCAATACTGAGGTCAGGCTGACCAGCCTAGTTTCCCAGGTCCTTCTTTTGGCCCTCCTTATGGATGGGTGCCACACTGGCCAGCTTCCAGTCATCTGGGATCCCCCTCATCTGGGATCCCCCCAGTGAATAAGGAACCAGGATCCTAATATATAGAGCCACCTCTACAACTCTTTCTTGCCTGTCTCTTCTGAAGAGCATTCATTGTAGCACTCCAGTCATGCAAGTCATCCCTCCATGTTTTCATGACAGTGACATCATAGCTTTCCTTCTGTCCAGTGGCTTCCAACTCCTCTTGCTTGTCATCCCACTGCATTCATTAGTGTACATGCACGTCAGCTGGGCTGCTGATTTCACCCCTAACTGGCTAGCCACCTTAGGCTCATCTCTGGAGAGCCTGTTTTCATCCCCTTCCTTCTTCAAACCTAGTTTGAAGTCCTCTCAATCAGCCCTGCCAACTAGAATAGGCTAGAATCCTTTTGCCCTAGTTAGACAGATGGAGTCCATCTGACTCTAGAAGGTCTGCTGCTGTAAAAAGTTGCCCATGATCAAAGTTGCATCCACCTGCTCTGGTTTGGAGCTTGTCCACTGGCTACAAGTGGATCTCTGTATGGCTGTGGATTTCCAGGGTGTGCAGGGGCACGGCTGCCTCACCATGGTTTGCACCATGGGCTGCAGAGGAATTTCAGCCTGGAGCATCTCCTGCCCCTCCTTCTGTACTGACCTTGGTGCCTGCACAGTTCTTCCTCTCATGTGTTCTCACCCCGTTCTTCTCTGGCCATGATTACATCTGTACAATCACTTTTTTCTTCCTTCTTAAATCTGTCATTACATGGGTGTTACCACCATTTCTGACCCAGCCTTGGTCAGCAGCATGTCCATCTTTGGAGCTGCAAGGGATTGGCTCTGCAGGGCATGGAGGCCAGCAGCTTTTCACAGAAGCCTCCCCTGTATCCCCACTGTTAGCAAAGCTTGGCCATGCTAACCCAAGACACTCCTTTATGCTGTGGCCATCTCTGAGGCTTTAACTTCTGCTCCATGTGTAATACGCGGAGGATATCAGGCTTTTCTGAATGTTACATCTGTGGCTTCCTAAGTCTGGTTGTCTATCGCTTACAGATGGTGTGAAGTCAGGACAAAGTCCTTCAGTTTTAGAAAACAGCATTTAACTGGCATCATTGAGCATATCTAATGAGTAATAAGAGCCAGTTTTTAATTACCCAATAGCAACATGACACTAGATCTTCACATCTCCCCTGCCCCCTACCACACATACCTGTAAAATAATTCTAGTTTTGTTTCTTTTTAAATCAACATTTGCATTTTAGCCTGATAGGACTGGGGGAAGAGGCCTTCGATACATACAGTTTTGGTATTTCTGTTAATTTCCTTTTCTCTTGAATTTCTTTTTAAAAAGAAAATTTTTTTTTTTTTGTAAATTCCCATTATTTTTCCAGAAAGCATGATAACTTGATGGGGAGAGGTTTTCTTTTGCTATGTGTATTGAATTGTATTCAATATTTCAGTGTTTCCTATTGAAAAAAGGATATTCTATAGTTCACTATAATGCCCAAGGTTATTCTGCTGCATGGCACACAAAGATATAAAATTGCTGCAAAGACAGTTTTACCTGCAGAAATCACTCAATCTGCAGCATACACAGCATCCCAACAGGCTCTATGAAAAGTACAGATATTTTGCTCCGTGCCCCTCTTCCCTGTTCTTGTTCACACCTCAGAGCCCTGAGAGGGTCTGCAGCTGGGAAAGCCTGAGATGCTGTACATGAGCAGGATGTGAATAGTCAAGGGAGTGTGAACAGATAGATACAAAGATCATACTTGAGCACAGATTTCTACTTTATTTATCTTCAGTGTTCTTGTTTAGGTAATAAATAAATCAGTTATTTATTTCTTATATAAGAAAGCATCCCAGGGCCTCATACTCTCTTATCTTCAAATCCCTACATTTTAGTGTGTATGCATAATTAAAATGAGAGAATATAAAGTTGTTTGAGGTCCCAAGGGAATGCTCTAAAATGCTACAGATAATACTGTATCAGCAGTAATCCATTATTATTTTAGAAAAAAAAGTTCTAGAAGAGGGCATAGGTGAGTAGCAGGTGGAATTAACCAAAGATGGATTATATCAATTAGGTTTCATTATGCCCTTTTTCCCTAATCCATACTTCCTAATTCAAGAAGCAGTTCTTCAATGACTAGTTAGTCATAAATCAGTGTAGCAAGTATTTTGATAACAGGAAAAGCAGATGAAAACATTGTTAAATTGGAAGTGATACAAAATGGCAAGGACTTGGGGTATGTGAAGATGGCACACTCAGTGTTTGTCTAGTCCAGTTTCAATCAGCTATACTTGGTATTTCCGTGTGCTGAAAGAGTCTGATGCTTTTTGCTCCAGAAGCAGAAGGCCAGTTGAGGTTGACAGTGGCTGTAAATGCCCAAATTGATCTGGTTGTTAATGCCTGAATATCAAATGATTTATTCGCAGGTTGGAAAGGTTGTGCAATAAGTTAATAGCTCTAAGGTGAGTTCATGTGAGCTGGGCCTGCGCTGCTAGCCCTGTTCCAGACATCATTTAGGTACCTCTGCTCCTACTGGTACCCTGTTCTGCTCTTCTTGAAGTGTGCAGTCATAGCTGTGCTTTGATATCTATGAAAGTCCACTTACCTATTTTGGCTTTGTCAAGGCGGCTTTGGAAGTTGCCAAGAGAGTTTATAATTTTAACACTATTGCAGTCACAATCAGATTGAATAGCATAAATCTTAAAAGGGAGTGTTTTGTTAGTAAGAGCACTTGACACCGCAGACTTTCAGGTAACATTCAGTGTGGGGAAAAAATTGCCAAGAAGGGCCATTTTTTTTTTCTTTTTTTTTTTTTTTTTAGTGGAAATTGTGCCAGAGGGGTAAGAGATGTTGCACATGTTCAGAGCTCTTCTTGTGGTCCTCTGAAGAAAAGGCAGAATGGCAGAGAAATTGCAGTCCAGTCATGGTGTTTTGCAGAAAAGACTATTTTCTAACCACTGTCCTGTGGTGGGACTTTTATGTAGCCAGGAGGCAAAACATTGCTTATCTTTTACCACTCCTTTGTCTACTTTACTCATTAGTGAAATTAATTATTATATAACAATAAAGATTTTTTTTTTTTCTCCCTGTAGCCCTGTCAAGCAGCTCACTGGGAATGGTAATTTATCATCCTTTTCCCAAGAAAAGACCATACACTGTAATGCATACACTGTAATGCAGGCACTGACCAGCTCTGAAGCCAGGAGGACAAATCCATATCTTGCTAGATGCAAGTGGCAGTCATAACCCTGACTGCAGAAGTCAGAGATTTGAGATTACTGAAAGTGATTATTAAAGTCACCTTCCTAGCACAGGGCATAAAAATGAAGTCCTTCTTTTTGAAGGAATAATTTTGGGTGTTTTGGGGCTCTTTTATTACTAGGTATCCATGATTTTGGCAGTATAGGAGAAGCATAGGTTTAAAATGGAGATATGGAGTACTGATACCTTTGTTGAGTCCTTAGCATTAGTATGTTTCTTCAGAAGACACAAGAAGGGTGATTCTTTTTACAGGTGCCTGTTAATATAGAACTAGTCATGTAGTTTCTTAAACAAGCTAACAAGGTGATTCCTACGACTTTTGGTGGTATTAGATATTTTAAGAGAAGTAGAATTTTTTTCTTGTGTTTGGATGAAGATTATGGTTTGAAATCATGATAGATATGACCACAGTTCCTAGTTCCTCTGCTAGAATTTCTCTTATGACTGATCAGATAGGTTAAAAGGGCAACTGCTGGACTGGCATCAGTATGGCACGCTTGTTGTCGTGTGTATCCGTTTGACAAACGGAGAGCTGGGTTTAAGCCATGCTATCATGAATGGAATTTTCCTATTGTTTCAGACAAATAAAACTAATGGATTTCCTTCCCATTCAAATTCACTAAAGGTTTTTTTGAGTTGTTGTATTAGGACTTTCAACACTTAATTATGCTTACTCTTTTTGGTATTATTTTCTGGATATTTTGCTTATATTCTTTTTTGTATTTGGTACAAAAAAAATTTACTATTTTTCTTCACAACCTCCTGAGAAAGTTGGTTTGCTATCTGCTGTGTCAGATGCTTTCTTTCCTCTGCCGTAAGCAATTTCCTGATTTCACAGATTTTCCCCAGGTCTCTAGTATTGCAGGATTCTGTGGATAGTTCTACATTTGCCTTTGCCATTACCCTTATGATTTCAGAAGACTCACTCTTATAGCTGAGAGAGACTTTAGTCACCATCCTGCCCTGTAAGGGAGGCTCTGTCCTCATTCATTTTAGTTCTTCTCTATTAATCAAGCTTAGCTATGTCCTACTCAGGCTGCAGGGACCAGAGCTAGGTAAAACATTTAAAGTGCGATTACTTCAAGGCTTTAAGTGATGGCAAAATGCCCCTCTGTTTGTTTTTTTTTTTTTTTTCCACACAATCATTCTCAGTGATGCCCGACATTGTCTTGACTTTGTTTTTAGCTGCTGCTGCACCTGAATTGATGATTTTAGAGTGATGACTTTTCCTTATTTTAAAAGATATCAAAATTCTTCTCAAATATTAGCAAATAAGTAAGTAATGTATTTCAGCTAATACGATTTTTTTTTTGTCACTGAATCAATTGGGTTGGGAAAGATATCCAAGATTATTGAGTCTGACCTATGATTTAAACCTATCATAGACCATGGCACTGACTACTACATCCAGCCTTGTCTTAAACACCTCCAGGGACAGTGACTCTACCACCTCTCTGGGCAGCTCATTCCAAAGTCTAATAACCCATTCTGTGAAGAAATTTTTCCTAATGTTGAACCTTAACCTCCCCTGGTGCAGCTTAAGCCAGTGTCCTCTTGTCCTGTCACTGGTGGCTGTAGGAAGAGACTGATTGCCCCACCTGGCTGCGCCCTCCTTTCTGGTCATTGTGGAGAGCAGTAAGGTCTTCCCTGAGCCTCCTCTTCTCCAGGCTGAACAACCTCAGCTCCTGCAGCCTCCTTGTAGCACTTGTGCTTCAGTTATTTTCTTCACCAGTCTTTGTCCTTGTGTGGACTTGCTCCAGCACCTCATTGTCCTTCTTGAAGTGAGGACCCCAAAACTCGACACAAGTGGTGTGGCCTCACCTGTGCTGAGTACACAGGGAGAGTGACTTCCCTAGTCCTCTGGACACATTGTTTTTGATAAAGGTTGGGATGCCATTGGCCTTTTTGGCCACCTGGACACACACTGCTCTCTCATGTTCAGCCTTTTCAACTTTATGGCTCTATAAAGCATAGAAAATATGCTCTCTTATTTGTGATATTACATAATTGTATGTGGTAGCTAGTGTTTATTGGAGATTCAAATGATTTGGCAGAAAACTGACGCTCCTGCAGTGTACTTGATGTGTGTACTACTGTGGAAGACAAAATATGAAGCTGGTATTCAGAATAATATGCATAAAGAACTCAAGAATTCTTCTGGGTAGAAGGGCACCCAATCTAGGAATAATGTAAACACATTCATTTGCCTTCTGCCACTCCGTACCTGCCACACAGTACCATGGAAAAGAGTAGGGAGTCAAAGTCAGACACTATGCTGAGATAAGAATTTTTGAAGAATTGCTGCATCTCTGGAGGTGACCATATCTGTCAGCTGTAAAGAGTGCAACAACACTGGAGATACATTTGCTATGGGAATAAACTGAGTGAAATGACTTGAAGAAAATAAAAAAACACTATGTGGCCAAATCACAAAGTTTGGCTGTGGGAAGTCTTTCTTGCCTCACTGAACATCTTAAAATAGATAAATTGTCTGTTAAGCAGCTAGCAACATGGTCTCTGGGAGTCATGATGCCTGCTTAGAAACAAGAATAGATATTGCTGACCCTTAATCTGCATGGCAGGAAAGGCTTGGCTGACCTGAAGTTGAGTCATCTATATTGCAAACAGATGATAGATGGAAATGAGGTTATTCCAATGAGAGACATTTGTGAGTGTAAGCACTGAAGCATAGGTTTACTAGCTTCTTGTTAAGCTTGAATACTTAGGGCTGTAAATCAGGTTATAAAGATATGCCTGGGTTTGGAAAAAGCAGCTATGGTGGAAGGACACTTAAAGAAGAAAATCAGATCTGATTTTGCAAGTTATTTCTTAAGTTTATACAGTTTCAAGTGCTTACATAACACCTTTAGTGAATTTAGGAGTCAGGTATACATTCATAACTTTTTGCTGACCTGGGACATAAATTATTACATCAGGATTACCGGAAGTGTCTGAAGTCTAACAAGCTATTGGCAGGCAACACATGCTAAATTCCTGTCAGTTGAAAATACATTTATCTTTCTCATTTGAAAGAACTCTAAAGTATTAGTCCTGTTCCAGGCTGTTCTTCTTGCTTTGAAGATCTGTCTGTCTTTGTAGGACAGGTGCTCCAGCCCTCTGAGTAATTTGGCGGCTCTTCTCTGGATTTGTTCCAACAAGTCCACTTTTTCTTGTATTGCTGACCTCAGAGTTGGATGCAGTACTCCAGATGGGGTCTCACCAGAGCAGAGTAGAGGGGCAGAATCCCTCCCTTGACATGCTGCTCACACCTCTTCTGAAGCAGCCCAGCAGAAGACTGGCTTTCTGGGCTGTGATTGCACACTCTTGGGTCATGTTGAGCTTTTCAGCCATCAATATCCCCAAGTCCTTGTCTTCAGGGGTGCTCTCAAGTCATTCTCCATCTTGTCTGTATTTGTGCTTTGGATTGCCCCAACCCACATGCAGGACTTTACTGTTGGTCTTGTTAAACTTTATGAGGTTTCCATAGATCCACCTCTCAAGCCCATTAAGGTCCCTCTGGATAGCATCTCTTCCCTGCAGCTATGTTGACAGACCCCCAAACAGCTTGGTTTTGTTGGCAAATGACAGTGAGGATCTTTGGTTGTGGTCAGGAACAAACTATTTGCTTAGAAATTACAAACATCGATGTGTTGACCTCACAGCTTGGCTAGCAAACTGTGCTCTGAAACCTTGGGTGGATTTTTTTGGTACTGGTTAAAAGCTGAACACAGTTTGGCCTCAAGCTAATGATCACTCAGGAGAATGGAATCCTCTTTTTTCACCCTGGAAAATCTTACCAGTTGTTTTTTTGTGTAGGGACATTATGTATGGCATTTACATCAATGTACTGTACCTTTTCTGGTACATGGTCATTGCAGATTAAGAATTTTTATTTCATCTCACTGAGGCCTTTGGTAAAGGTAGTTCCTGTACAGCTAGTTCCTCTGGAATCTTCCTGTAGAATAGCAGTACCAACATATGGAAGTGAGTTTGTGAGTGTTACTGGACACTGGTTACAGGGGGGAAAAAGGGTGCTGCAAAATAAAAGAAAAATGTCCTTAAGTGCAAAGATCCTGTAGACCTTGTAATGCAGTAAAGAGATGTGTTTACAATGAGAAAAAATTGCTTCTTTCATTGATAACTCTCTCCCATTTATTGTATTCAGTAAAAGTCCAAGGAAAGGACTTGGACAGGCTTGCTCTTGATGCAGAAGCTTGTGATATGAACAACAGAAGCAGGTAACTAGGAGAAAATATGTCTGACATTGGTGTTACTCATAAACCACATTATTATTGGCTATGCTTTATGTTGCTGAAGGTTGGAGAGGACTTGCAGGGTCAAGGAATGTCCTGATGGTCTGCAGAAGCCACTGAGTCTTGATAGAACCCTCTAGGTGGTAGATTTTGTCCAGTAGAAGCAATGTTTAAATAGTTTTGTTTTCCAGAGGGGGGAAGTGGCTGAATGGTGTGGCTGTAACCTGCTAGGTGCTGGAAAAGAAGCTGTGAGTCACTTGCTGCGTGTGGTGGGTTGATCCATCTGTGGGAGGCTGTTCTGCAGGGGAGAAAGCAGAAGAGAAAGTGGTGACCTTGAAGCTGTGTCATTCCACTTGCTATTAGAAATAAAGATCCTCTGTGGTAGAAGGCAGAAGACAGGTAGAAGGAACTTATTTTCTTCTCTCCATTTCTTTGGAGAAAGAGATGAAAGGGATGAAAGGGTAGGTGCCCCGTGGCCTTTAGGCCTCATTAAGTTATTTCTGTCTTCAAACTTCCTCTGGAATTCTTTACAAACAAAAAAAAAAAAAAAAAACCAAAACCACAAACAACAAAACAGAAGAGGAGAAAAATCTCCACTGTGGTCAGTATGCTGTTTTGTCTACCGTAAGAGAAAGATTTCCTTGTGTAAGCCTGAATATAACAGGAAGAGTGGTGCTCAAATCAGCTTGTATTACCATAATTTGTCTCACATTATTAACGAGCATTGTAATAGGTATATATTTTAAATAAAGAGTGTTCCATGACATTTCTTACTGGGTTTTGTTATTTTTGCTCTTATTATTTCACTGTAATTAAAAAAAATTATTTACCCCTATTTTTTCCTTGTGGTTGTGTTTTGCCTCTTTCATGCCATTTAAGATAACAAGAAAAAGATCTTAAGTAGATGCACAGCTTGCTTCACAGTGATACATTAAATCTTTTACAAAAAGCTCATTGTTTCTTAATTTTTAAAACTGTATTTCAGATACCTCTTATATCTACAAATAAAAAGGGACATTTTCCATGGCCGTTTGCTGTGTTGCTTTTCTGATGCTGCCTACTTGGGTGCCTGTATTGTCCAAGGTAAGTATGAGCAGCAGGTTTCTTTAAATCTGTCACTCATATGTTGGTGCTGTCAAAGCAGCAATACAAAACTTGTGTGACTACAGCTAGCAGTAACTTGTTGTTGTACTGTTTCCCTGTATTGACATGCACTGTAAAGCATTGTAAGTAATTCAGCCAGTTAGCCAATGAAGTGGAGCTTAAAAAAAAATGAAACCAAATAAGTTATCTTAGCATTTTAGTGAAGAAATATGGCATCAATGTTAGATTCCACTTACCAAAAAAAAAAAATAAAAATTCTATTCTGAATCCTGAGTGGAAGTGTAGCATATTCTGTTTGAATTATAGCAGGATAAAGTGTCATTTGGTGCTCTTTCTTATATTGAGGAAGGCCTGTGTGATGAGGGAACCTCTGACAGAAATAGAAGACGTAATTCAAGAGGAAAGAAATTTTGTTTTATTTTCACTATCTTTTGGTTTTTTCCCCCCTCTCTCTCCATCATTTCTTTAGGACCAAATTCAGATATATGTCTTGAATTGTACAGAGAGGAATACATGTCTGATTAGGGAAACCATAGGTGTGAAAGTTCCCTTTATTCTGCCTCCAGCTGAACAAAGCGCTTAATGCTTTACAAGGCAGTGTATCCAAATCAAAACTGAGCCCAGGCCTTATTAAACAGGGGTAGTTCAGAAAATGTCAGGTTTGGGTACCTAAGTGACACATCTTTTAGAAGAGAAATCAAGTTCTGCCCAATACCTTGATTAACACTGTGGCTTGTGTTTCTCTGCTAGAACAGAATTAGGACCAGTCCATGCCAGTGAAGATAAATCATGTGAAAAAGGGGAGAATTAGGTGCATTATTTTAGTTCTGCCTGGTACCAGAATAAGTAGATACTCAAAGGGGGACGTTGCCGATGCTTCTGTTTCACAGAGTGTTTTTCTGCCATAGAAAATAGTTTGGTATTGCTAATTGACGCAGTAGTAAATAAGGCATTGAATTTCTCTAGAAACTCATTGGTTAAAGTGACAGTTACAAGGATTTTGTTGTTTCAGTTAATTATAAATTCCTCAAAGAAGCATTTCTTGAGAGATGCTGGATTCTTACTGAGCATGGAAGTACCTGGAATTACATTGCATTTACTGGCTTCTTTCCCTATTAATTAATGTCTCAATTTGACTTTTGTGTTTTATTTTGTGTTTTGGATCTGTTCAGCTGAGCTTGGTGACTATGATCCTGATGAACACCCAGATAATTACATCAGCGACTTTAAGATTTTTCCCAAACAGTCACAAAAGCTTGAGAAGAAAATAGCTGAAATGCACAAAAATGAATTCAGGTAATTTTAATGCTGTTTGGTAAAGAGACAGATAAGAAATACTTTTATCTATTTCCAAGTAGTGCATGTTAACTTAGGAGAGTTTGTTCCATGAATTATAATAGAAGCTCTACCAATATGCTGTCTGATAGGCTGTATTTGAAAATGTGGTTTCAGCTTAGGGGTTTTTCTTTGCCTGTTAACCCGCATTAATCATAGTTGATTTCCTCCATGACTGCTGGTAATTTAGACTTCATTTGCTTGGAATGTAGGTCTGGTTAGTGGGAACAGCTCTCATGATCAGAGCTGCTCTAGTTGATTAATGGAATAATATCTTTCATTTGGGAGCCCAGGTTTTTTGCTCAGAAATTTGTCTGTAGTGTGATTCTAAAATTCTTGATAGATATTGACCTAATTGAAACTATAATTAGGTTTTTTCATCTATAGGTAGTTAATATAGTGGTGAATTGCACATATTTAAGTAACTTCCTTGGAAGACTAAGGAGGTGAGATACAGAACTCTCTGCATGCTCTTTTTTCTGTCCTAAACGCTTAATATTGTAACAAAAGGCAAAGGAGAAAACAGATTAACTAATCTCTTGGTTTTAAAGCTTCAGGAAAGAAGGAGCAGTGAGCTGTACAACTATACCCTCTACAGGGTTGTCAGTGAATGACATGTGGAGTGTCAAGAAGGAGATTTCATGAGGCCCTTGGCATCTTGCTTAGTTTAATCCTCAGAACATGAGGAAAGGCATAGGATGTGCAGAAAATCATATGAAAGCGAATGATTAATTACATAAAATAGGACAGTTTTTACTGGAAGATTATAAGGCCCTTTGCACTTGCTTACCCCATGTTTTGTTTTCATATTTCAACATATGCAAAGAAAGGAGAAAAATTCCTTTTCAGGAGAATTAAAACTTAAAACACTTTTTATTTCCAGAAGCCTATGAAATATGCTTTTCAAGTGAAGGGCAACACTCATGACAGTAAGCTTGCCGGTATTGTCTTCACTTTTTTTCTTCCTGAAACTTATATAATTTCTTTATATTTCTTTCAGTGAAATGATGTCTTAAATGGCTTACAGCTAACATTTTTTTAGAGCAGTCCAGCCTGCACTCTACACAGAACTATTGAAACAATATTTTAAAATAAAAATAATTTCTTTTACTGTCAATATTTTTCCATACAGTGTCTACAGGTTTCAAGAGGATAAATTCAACCTTTAAAAACCAAGATATTTTATCAGTTAAGCCAAGGTGCAATTGAGAAGTCTGATAAATTCAGTCTTTCAAGAACAGGCTCATGCTTTACTTAAAGTTAGGGGAAGTGAGGGAAAGCTGATAGGCCAGTGCTGGTGGCTTTTATAACACTGGAGAGATGTATTTTTCTGTGTTGATTTGCTTTTTCATAAATGTGTAATTCTATACATCCTTTGAGAATGTAATCCTCTAGTTCTCCTGTTATGAATAACCAGACACAACTTGAGCTCATCTTTTAAATGCCCTTTCCTGTTGGTGTAATCTGTCTGATCCTGTGACAGTAAATGTTATAAACTTCCACACAGATCCCTCTGGGTCCTGAATTCCTCCCATCAGTGATTGCTCAGCATGTGAGGATGTCCATGATTTTCTTCAGTAAGCTGAAGTCTTGTCAAGGGACACCATTCATTATTATCTTTTGGAAATCAGATGGTATCAGGATGATATTTTTTGTTGTTTTGCTGGTTTAAAAAAAAAAAAAACACAAAAAAACCCAACCAACCAAACACCAAAACCAGGAGGTGTTTGAAGCCTAACTATGATTTATAGCAGAATTCTTCTCATGTATTCCACTTATATGTTCCTTAATTTGCCTTCTATTCTATGTTTTACCAATTTGCATGTTATGAATTTTAGGCTCAGTTGCTTGTGGCCCTCAGGAACTCCATCTTTTCTGTTTTCTTTGCATATGTCAGCATCTGGTGTGCCTTACTATTTGACTATTTTCAGATAACAAAGGCAATTTCAGATCTGTCTGGGTAGCTGCTATTTGTCAATTTCTTTGTCTTCACCAAACTGATCATCCTCTAAGATTTTTTACATCAAACATTTACCAGTTGCACAAAAGTTTTGTCTTTCTCTGGGAATTTAATTGCATTGATCTCTATTCTAGCAGTACAAATTTATCAAATATATCTGACATATAATGAACTATATAGAGAGGGTTCCATTGCTAGATGATCAGATTTTGGTACGTCTAGCTGGAAAAAAAACATAGGAAAAACAGGCTTCCCTGGACGTGTTTAAAAAAAGACTGGATGTGGCGCTTGATACCATGGTCTAGTTGAGGTGTTAGGGCATGGGTTGGACTCGATCTTGAAGGTCTCTTCCAACTTAGAAAATTTTGTGATTCTGTGATTCTATGGCATTGACTAGACTATGTGTTTCAATGCATTCTTCAACAAGTTGAATTTTCTGATTACAGTAAATATTGTGCTGCTCAGTGAGTATTTTTAGAAGTTGCAAGGGGTTCCTCAGGTCTTTCCTTACAAGATACTTGAGTGACATTTTAGCTGACAGCTAACAGAGAAGAACAGATGAATCTGAGAGCCTTTTTAATCCAGCTTCAGAATTGTTACCTCTGTTCCAGCTCTGCGAGACAGATTCTTTGTTCTCTTCACATGTGTAAACAAGGATGATATCTCTCTCCAATGGTAGGCTCCCATATCACCAAAGCCCTGGGGCTTGGAAGAGGCCAGTTCTTCTTCTCTTAATTACTTAAAGCAGATGTATGACAGGGTGTCATTTCTTACTGGTTTTGGCTATGAGAACATTACTGGATTTTAGCAAAATGTAATCCATTATGTGACTTTCTGTTCCACTTAGTTGCAAAAATATAAATGTGACAGAAATACATGTCAGGTTTGTTGAGCTGTGAATGTTTTGTGAATCTTAATTAATTATTCTTCCCTCATTAAACAAGGGGGAGGTACAGAACAAGACAATACACTGAAGACAAAAATGCCTTCTAATAAACTCAATATCAGGTCTCATGTCCTTTAACAGAGTTTTTTACACTGATATAGTTCCCTAGTTTTGGAAAGATACCTTGCAACCAGAGCTCCCAGAGGCTAGGCACCAGAAAAATAGAGATTTCTAAGAGAAATATTGACATATGTCCCTAACAATGGGATTTATATTTATAGGACTATTGTTTGGGGGGGTGGGGTGTTTATTTGTTTTTTCCTCTTTTTTAAAGAACTTACTGGTTGAAAGTCAATCACTTTTTCTGTCCCATCTGAAAACTAATATTTCATTTTTAGTTCTGATGTTAAATATAGCACCATGTATTTATGGAAGCGTTATGTAAAAAGCCTTGAATTTATCTGAAAGCCCCCCACAAATACTACTTTTTCAAAGTTACATGACCTATTTAAATGCCTGTTTTCAATGCTGATCTCATATAGGTAAATAGAGGTTGTTTTTTATTCCCTTGGGTGGCCAATGTGGATGCAGGCTAAAGATACTTGAGTGTTACTGAATTGGCTGGTGTCTCTGCTTTGTGTATCAAATGCTTGATATCACATATATCACATATGACTTGTAGAAGTCATATGTGAAAGACTGTCTTTTGGGAGAAGAAAATTTTCTTCTGAGGATGTGAAATCACTGCTCTTTTCTGATAACTATCTCAAAAACCATTTAAAGTGTTAAGCTAAAGGGAGTATTTTCTTGAAAACCAGAGTAACATAGTAATACTTGTCTTTGATCCAAGCTAAACGAGAAGTGTTACTTAAATTTGTTTTGAAAGGCATATAACATTTTTATCCTTTGCTGCATCATCTACATGGTAACCACTTAGCCAGGATTTAAGCATTTTTCAATTTCCTGTGCTCCTTTGACTGTTGCCCTGTTACCTTAGCCATCCCATCAGCTCCCACATGGCTTTTACAGTGGTGCCAGCAAGGGCACAGGATATCCTGGTCTTCACTGATGTGGCTATCCAGGTCTTGTGCAGCTGTCAGTGGAGCCACTGGCAGGCATAACTACAAGTGTTACCGTCTGAGTACAATCTGGGAGGCTGTCCTAGAGCACTTGGCAATGGTTGCTAGAAAATGCTTTTCTTTGTGGGTGTTAATATCATTTCATTCATGATTAAACAACTTCTTGCACTCTGAATACATTGAAATTCAGCATACATTGAATATATTAAAAAGCACTAAAACTAAATTATGATTTAGAAAAGGGTGGATTTATTGAATTTAAGTGCTTCTTACAATTAAAAGTATATATGATATGGTTTTATGTGTAATGCTGGTGACCCACTCATGAACACTCTATATTTAGCTTCTAATACTGCCCTAATCACATTGGTATCTAACAGCTTCATATACACCAAAGGAATTCAATTGAAAGGACAGACAATATGCTCCAAAACTTGCAAGTCATGTTACAGGAGAGAGAAGCCACTTTTCTGAGGATCAAGGATCTGTTGAGGTTTATGTGGAGCTGAAGGGAATGTCCAGAAAAGAACAGGGCTTGGGTTACTGCAAGGATAAGTATGCCTTCCAGGCCTCAGAGCCCAAAGTCTTTTTAGTTCCTGGTTTTACAAAATATGCTGAGGACTTTGGAGGGCTGAGTCTAATGCTCTCTTCATTTCAGCTTTGGTATCCCATGCTGCCTCAGAGTTTCCCACTGTAGTCATTTAGATTTATCTATCAGGTCATGTGTTGGCAACTATCACTGCTTCAAAAATAACTAATTCTCCCAGTATTAAAACGTCATTGTGAGTGGTGTAATAGGGGAATAATTTATTTCTATTCTGCTATATTTTCCCTGTGTTTTCACTGCAGAATTTGTATCAGTTGTAATCTGGATGAACTAGAGAGATAGTTGGAATGTAGTTACCTTGCCCTTTCCCTGAAGGATCCCGTGTGTGTTGGTTTCCTCAAAGCTTTTTTCTTTAGAGCCATGTTTCTTCTGACAGATGTGTGCTTAAAACCAATTCAAATCAAGGAATTGTTCTTGTAATTCTGGTTTCATTAACTAGAAAAAAGTAAGAGTGAGGTTTGTTTTTTTTTTTTTGTTAATATTTGCATGGTACAGAGAATATTTCCAGAAGTTTTATTGTGAGGCACAGCTTTCCCTAATTGGGAATATACTGGAAGAGGCAGTTGTAGCAGTAATCTAGAGAAAGGAACTTCACAGACAAAAGAGTTGTCCTGCCCATTCTCTTTTGAAAAACTGAAAAGATATATCAATATATGGGATTTTTCTTTTTATATGATTCCAACAAGTATTCAGTAGAAAGGATAATCTGTTTGAGTTGAAAAGGTTGTAAAATTTATGGCTACATTAATAATTTTTTAGCTTTAGGAGAGATGTGCATGCCCTGCATTTTTTTTACCTCTTTAGTCCCTCGGAACAGTGGTCATAATGATAATCTGCAAATTGTTTTTGCCTGTCTTGTGGCGATGATTGAATTCAGATTCTGCATACTTAGCACACTTCAGATGTTTTTGTGAAATTCTAAAATGTACAGATTTCTTCTTCAACTGGAAGGTACTATTTCCTCTGCTGCCCTCCTTCCTCCTCACCTCTTCTCTGTTTGGAGAAGGCTTTATGGGCTAGGTATGTCTGGACCAGAAGTATTAATCTACTGTGATAATAAAACCAGAAAGCTTAGTAGATTTCTCAATATCATGGGAACACACTTTAATATTAGGTAAATTAAAACTGCATCTCTTCTGTAAATGTATTCTGTCTTTGAATACACTGAAAGCTGTCTGTGTCACTGCATCAATTTATGAAGTAAAGCTGAAATGCAAATGTCTGAACACTGAGACTTCAGAGACATCTCAGTCTGATCTCTGAAAGCACACAAGTAATTTGAAATGTTCTGGTAGAAGGAGTTATGTAAGTAGTCACGTATCATCACAGCATGCATGTTGTGAATTAAACCCATAAGCATTTAATAGACTCATTTAAAGAGTTTGATTATTGTTTTAAAGTGGTTATTTGGGTTTTACTCGGATTCTATTTGTCTGAGAGAAAAAAACCCTCCAACTTTGCAGTGAAAGTTAAAATTATCATTTAAGTGTTCTGCAGCTTTCTAAGTTTAGTATATTTCAGCAGTTTTCAGCAATTCATTTACTTCCTAGATGATATTATTTCTTTCCATGTACAGACCCATTTAAAGGCTTTCCTCTGCCAGTGCCTGGCTAGGCAGTTCCTGGGGAGCTGCACTGCTGCTTGGGCAATGTGCTGAGTCTGGCTTTACCATCCTGATAATCTGAACCACTGTCTACAAAGCAATTTACCAATGTCTTAATTTAATGATTTTCTTTGAAATTATCACCATCACTGTGCAATTTTTTCCACTACAACTAAAACATTAGCAATCACAGCAGGTTTATTTCAATGCCACGTAACACCATTATTGTGACTAAAAATAGTAACAAAAGACTTAATTTTCAAAACATTGCCAGTATCTGCCAAAATATTCTGAGCTTAAAGAAAGAGCTGATCAAGACCCCTGGCACTGTAATTTTATAACTGAAGTCTCAAATACATGCAAAAAGATTTAAAGAAGCAACAGCAAAACCTTACTCGTGTGGTAGGCAGTTCTGTGTTCAGTGTACTGTGCAGCTAAATGCACAGATTTTTTAGCAGAGTTCTAGATTTATTTTAGGTTAAAAGGAACCCTGGGTAACTCGGTTCTGCTGGGAGATGTCCTCTACAAGCTCTAAGATATAACAGCAAGACTATTTCATAGGAGGACATCCTTCTTGAAGTTGTCACTCCTGAGATCACAGTGAAAAATGTCTGTCATTGCGTTGAAAGCATTATGGCTGGTGTCCCTTGTTTGTGTGGAGGTGAATGTGTAATGTCTCTAAAGACCAGATCATTACGTACATATGTATTTATTCTTTTATTAGAAGACATTAATACA
Source organism: Cettia cetti (assembly GCA_013401135.1). Lineage (NCBI taxonomy): Eukaryota > Metazoa > Chordata > Aves > Passeriformes > Sylviidae > Cettia > Cettia cetti. Next base: position 38,411 of record VZUI01035697.1, on the reverse strand, counting down.
CCTTACAAACTGCAAATGTCCAGGAATTAAACATAGATAGGACATAGTCTAGTAAAGTGGTACTATTGTGTTCTGCAGCAAGTACCCTTTCTTGACATAGAGATGAGGCAAAAGGGTGGACTGTAATTGTTATTAATAGTTTGTTAATAGTGGTATCTCACAACACTCTGTAAGTCAGTAAGAGAATCAGAGGAGACAAATCAAATTGCTCACTAATAGCATTCAGGAACCAAGAGCATGAGAATAGTATTTTTTCTTTGCTGTTTTTGCTACCTGGTCTTCTTTGTCAAAAGGAGTTAATGCTCAATCCTGTGCTATTTCATCCTTAATTTGCACTAAGATTTATGACTTCAGTATGTCACAGATGCATATTTTAAAGGAAAGGTATGAAGGGGAGAATCTTCTGGAATGAATTGGTATTGGCAGGGAGTGGAGCAAGTAGACCATCACTGTGACTCACCCTGGAAGTTATTCCCTGTTGAGATTCCTTGCCTTTGAAGCTCTTCAGAGTTGGGGACCCTGTGGGGAATAAAAAGAGCTTTTACATCCTCTAGTGCATACGTCTCATGAGCCTTATGTTAAAACAGAGTGTGTTGCATATTTCTCAGTAACCTATTAAAGTATTTGTTTCATTAAAATTTATTAGGAACTTTTGGATTGATTGACTCCTAGGTTGAATCATTAATTCATAGCTAACGGCTGTGGAGCTCTAATTTCACGAATAATCCACTTTTTATCATTTGTATGGTATGCAGAAACTTTAGAGTAGTTGTTTCTTTTTTTGGTCCTGTTCAATACCTTTGCCATATGGCAGATGGGTGCTGTAGTGCCTGCAACTTACAGAAAGAGAATATATCTTTCCCTTAATGCTGAATTAATACTGAAAAATAAGGTCAAGAGCAGTAAGTAAATGCACTGAGACCTGAATTTTCTGAGGGTATTGGGTTCCAGAAGAACAAATATGTGTTGCCTAAATATTCCCTGTTTTTCCACTGTGAAGCACTTGCATAAGTGAGTACACTTTTACATAAATTCATTATAAATTCTTGTGTAGGGCTGTTTTTTGCCTATAGAAATCTTAAGGACTTTTTAACAAAGAAAATCAAAGGCATATCTAATGTTAGATCAGTGACTGATAAAAAAACATTGACTTTGCTGATGGGATTTGTTACAGTTATATTTTTATTTAATAAGAAAAATTTCATTACTAAGTTACACATGAAAAGCATATTATCAGGGCTTAAATGTTAATCCTTTGATAAGAGATGAATGAGGATTTTTTTTCATTTGATATTGTCCTTGACTCTTGTGCTTTGTGATGCTCTTTTAAGGCTTTGCATTGTAGCCATTTGATGAGTCTGTAATCGGATAAGATCAAATTTGTCCACATCTGCTATTTTTTCCCCAAATGCCACAGCTTGTTTCACTTAATGTACACAAAATCATCATAGTTGCAGAGGATGTGGGGGAGGGGAGCCTGCTAATACTTTTTAAAATGTCTCCTTAATAGTAATAGCAAGTTGAGATTTCTTTCCCCATTTGAATATGCCAACTCTCCAAACCATATTGTTGCAAACTACTTGTCATTTTCTGGTCCACTGAAACCAGAAAATTGACTACCCTTTGTACCAGCAAATGGAGGTGGATAAAAAAAAGGCATTTTGTACTCCTTTGTTTTTGTAAGGCCCAATATCTAATAAGCAACCAAACTACTTGTTTGGCTTTTCACTATGCAACATAACTATTCTAAATAATTTAGGTCAAACTAGTTAATTGCTTCTGTTAAATGCAGTTGATTGGTACATGAAATAAACTTGTTGCCTTTTGAGGAGTCATTTATGGTCATACAGTTATGATGACACATAAAGGTGTGATTTAGTATTATTTAAAATGAAGAAAAAGCTTAGTAGAGCTACCAAAAACTCAGGGGAAAAAGAAGCATTTTTGTTTTGATTGCTTCTTTCATGCTGCTTTATCCTTAAATATTAGCTTACAATATTATTGTTGTTTTTGGTGTTCCCCTTAATACATGCTTTTCCCTACTGGTAAATGGTGAGAAAGAGACCAAAACAGGAAAGAGAAAGAAGGACACTTCTTCTCTAATATATATATATATATATTTTATTTAGAAGTAAAACATCCACAAAAATACGGTCTGAAATAAAGTGAAGGTTGTGTAGTGTCAAATAAATACTGAAGAAACCTAAGAAATATCATGGAGTTGACTAGGAGATGATAAACAGGAAGTAAAAATGATCAGTTTTCAAACTTTGTAATAGAAATGGTTATTGACACTTACATTGCCATAAGTTATCATCCTATTATGTTCAGAATTGGATTTGATGTCCACAAGCATCCTAGATGTTGTTTTAATTGTTAAATGGAACTTTGGGCTGGATACTGGATATCATGTCAATGGCTTGTTGGTTTCTACCTGATGGGGAATAACAAGCTACCAGGGAAATAAGGCTACAGCAATACACAGTGAAGTATGTCAATTCCCATGTACAATTGGTCAAAGTGTGAGTCTGGACTCATAAAAAAATTCAGGGGTAGAATAATATGACTATTGCTATGCTCCTTGAAAATTTGGCTCTTTTTTTTTTCCTTCTTTTTTAAAAATAATTTGCATGGAAAGTATTTATGAGGTCCTGGGCACTGTTCATTATCATAAAACCACATTACCTATCAAAATCATGTATCTAGTAATACAGATATAGAAATGAAATAATACTTGAAGCAGTTCACTTTCAAATAGGCATGGTAAATCTGTGTTAGAGCTTATTATAATGGAAATAGCTACCAAAAATCAGATAAAACTTACTCCAGACCCTGAATCTGCATGCCACGTTTCGAGCTTTAGTGTATATTTGCTGTTGATTAGAAACACCCTAAAAATAGGGGTGTATAAATGGAAATGCTGACAGATTCTGAGCTATCATGTTGGTAGCAGGCACTGCTATAAATAGGCATACATCTGAGTAGGCAGTGTAATATGATTGCCATGTTTATACCCTGCACTGGAAGGAATGTTTGTTAATCTGCACAATCCTTTTAAATGAGATGGGAGCAAGAGTTTGTGGAAAAATGATGCTGAGGTTTTTTTTCATATTCAGGCAGACATGAGGGTATATCAAAAGACAAAAAATACTTGCAGAATATTAGATAATTCTGATTAGCTGTTGTTATCTCAGGATTTATAAAAAACTATCAGAATTTACCCGAAAACATCAGGCAGTGTACAATTCAGCAGAAGAATAGATGTGGAAAGTTTTCTCTCTTTTCATGGTTGAAACAATTTGAATGTCAGTAAAACCTTTCCCTTCCTTTGTATTTAGGCATTTACACTAGTCAAAAAAGTATTTTTCTCCTATTTCTTTTTGCTGTCAAACTCCTTTTTGTAATTTCAGAGGTCAGAGCCCAGCTGTTGCTGAATTTAACTTGCTTCTTAAAGCAAATTCTTTGGAAACTTACGGTGTTGATCCTCATCCATGCAAGGTAACAGTTCTTTTTACTAAGTTTTAATAAAACATTCTTTTTACTGACATTTAGTTAAAAGCCAGTAATGGAATTGAATTTGCTCTGTTTTTTATCCAAGCACAAATAGGGAGTAATTTCTAAAAAAGCTGCCCTGAAACTACATATTATGCTTAAGCCTTGGAAGACCACTGACTGATTGACATTACTGCATCAGTCAAAAATAGGGTCTCTCCAGAGGAAGCAGAAGACCATCACAGGAGAATCTAGCGGATATTAATGTCATAAGCTCTGATTATAGTCCATAATTTCTTTGCATTTAGTGCAAAGATTTCTTTTAATTACTTCAGGTATGAAATATTTTTGTTTCCAAGATTTTCAGGATTCATCATTATTTTTACAAGAAGATGCAACACATTGATAGTCCACAGCAGATCAGTTTTTCAAACACCACTAAAAGATATAAATCTTAGGAAGAACAACAAGCCAAATGTACAAAGGGGAGAACCTACTTCCCACTTTTTGTGGTCCTCCATAAGAAGGTGATCTTAATTATCAGTTCTGATTATCTTGTAGGCGTGCATTTTTAATTACTTGGTTGTAGCTGTGTAATCTGCAGTGTTTATTTTTAGAGTGACTTGTTTTTTCTTTTAACTGCTGCATTTGCTTTGGCTCGTGTATTATCTCTTCTCCTGGGACAGGACTATTGTTTAGTTAGCTGTTCTGGTGGTGAGCATCCTTAAGCAGTCAGCTCTAACACAAAACTGCATAAGATTTTGTATATACTTTGTGAGGTGAGGAGTGGTGCTCCTGTGTGAAAGACAGAGTCAGAGCCTAGTGAGGTCAGTGATGTAGTAAACTTTGAAACTCTGTTGCAGATTTTCAAAAGGCATCCCCTCTACTTTGTTGATAAAACATAAGGCATAATAAAGTGGATTATCTTTAGCAAGATGAGGGTATGGAACTTGGGATGGACAGAAAATCCAGTTAATATAAAATTCATCTCAATCATTAATCAGAAATGATAAGCCAGAACTTTTATTGTGGAGTTATGTTTTAAAAAATTTATTTTCTATTTGAAAGGCAAGTACCACTATTGCTTCTGGTTTGTACTGAAGAGTACATGAGTACAAAACAGAAGCTTATATTAGTAAATGCTGTCTGTCAGCAGTATTTCCAACACGACACCTTGCAGAGGAACAATGTATTGTGAAATCTTAAAAGATATCAATCTTGAAGCAGATATAAATCCCTAGTTAGTCCTCCTTTTAAGAAAGGGGCATACACAGAAGTATGTTTTCAATGAATTTGGTAAGTCTACCTAAGGCGTCCCCGTAGATGGAAACAAAGCATCAGATATTGTTACTCAAACGCCTGGAAATAAATGAGGTCTTTATTGCCGAAGGCATCCTTTCCTTTAGAAGCATACATTTGGAAGCAAAATTTGTTTTGAAGAAGAAAACAAAATAAAGGTAATCTAGAATGGAGTAGCAATTTATTCTATCTGTAAGAAATACCTCATTGGATGAGGGGAAAGTTGTGTTGTTATGTTTCTTCTTCTCTTTCAAGGACTCCTTTGGGACAACTACATTTTTAGGATTCACAGCTGCAGGATTTGTAGTTTTCCAGGGGAATAAAAGAATTCATTTATTAAAATGGTAAGCATATAATGTAAGAATACTTTAATAAATAACCACATCTTCTTTTGCTATCATCTTCACCTGTATTTGCTGTCTTTAAGGAGAACTATGTGAATAATGTGTCTCCTGCCCCATCATATTTCTGTTTTAATGGATTTTAGATAAGAACTACAACAATAATAACAACATCAATTTTGTCTCATTCAACTCATGGTGAAAATTATTCCACAGGGTACATTAGTCAACATAATTTACAAATACCAAAACTGAGTAAGTTGGTTTTTCAGCTATGCTGCAGATCACCAGTGAGGTTTATTTGCAGAGACTTACAAGAGTCCACCTTAATCTTTATTTGACTCCAGAAATATTGCAATTTTCTCATTTAATTACCCTCAATTTGTAAACCATATAAGAACTTATTTGGTAAGCAGAGGAGATGGAGTTTAGAATGGATTTGAATTTTTATTTTTTTAGTCTCCTTTTTTAAGAAATGGGCACTTACGCAATTGTCCTTGGTTTGTCTGGTTTTTCTTTTTTTTGAACTCCCGGACTTAATTTGTTAGCCTCAGTCAGCCACATTGGAGGAAGAGGTAAAACTGAGCTTGTGCAGATGATGTTAAAAGCAGCTGGCCACACCCTCTGCAGTGTGGTGCAAAGTGACCTGTCATGCTTAGACACTGACGATATCATTTTAGTCCTGCTGCTACGTGCATGCCAACAACAGTTACTTGGGTGTGACTGTTTCATCTCTGAGCTCTAAGCCTGCCTTGTGGGATCAAGACAGGCAGAAGGTGAAAAAAAAGTGAAGCTCTGGTCCTTGCTCCATTATCTGTAGAAACTTCCTGAGTGTTGTATAATCTGAAATCCTCAGAAGTGTAAAGTCAGTGTAGTCCTGTCTGTACAACTAACTGAGTTCCCTATGGAGCTCTGAGGACATGCCTATCAAAACCCATCCATTTGGAATCCTGGATTTACACTATAGTTTCCCGACGGTTAATTGCAGGTAGCCGTGGTCACAGTACTTTGGTGGTTTGTGGTTCTGGCACAAGAAAAATACAACATTAATGTCAGTTTATGGCACACTGAGGAGAGAGTAGCACTTGCCAAGCATGTGTCCACTGTGCTGTGGGAAATGAATCTCACAGCATTTATCTTCTTGTGTTATTTGAGGGCAATATGTCCTCTTGGCCATCTAGGTATATTTATCAAGTGCATTAATAGGTAAACTAGATAAAAAAGCAATGATAGAGGAACAGGAAGTAAACTGTCTCAGTGTTACAGTAGAGGCTGAAAGGTCACTCTGGTGAGTTTTATCTGAACACTATGTACTGCTTCTTCCATTTCAGAGGCCTAGAGGTAAGTGCTAGTTGCTGTAGCTAATTTTAGCTGAAGTTTGCACCACACAATACAACCCAAAATTTGTATTTGAGATTTCTTTCCAATGTAAAAGCTTTCTCAATGATTTTTGGGTTTCTCATGTAAAAGGAAAACATTTCTTACAAAGTTTCAGGTATAGCATTGTCCTTGCCTCCAAGATTATTCCGGTTTCAACTCTGACATCCATAACCCTTAGGGAAATTTATCAAAAACAGCAGTGTAACCACTCTGTGGAGCGTCTCTTAACCTTTTAACCCTGGTAATGAAAAAAGTTCCATTTCAATTTAAACAGAGGCAGGACATTACCTTTTTATGATGCACTGTTATTCTGTATGTAGATTGAGAACTCAACCTTGATTAAATCAAATTTTGATATAGGTTTTGCAACTCAAAAATCCCCTCTATAACAAGTGCTGCCAAACATTTTCTTTTTATTGTTGTGTTCTGTAATAATTAGTCAGTTACTAAGACAAGGGATATGAAGTGTCAGAGAAATAAGTAAAGCGAAAAGAACATTATCTTTCCCTCAATTTAATTCCAATATACATTGTGGAAAGCAGGGCGACATCAGAGGAATTACAAACTGTGCCATAAGAATAATATAAATATAAGCTTCTGTCTGCCTTTAATATCCTCTTCACTTTCCAGCAGACAAAGTTAATTCTTTAAAGGTACGTAAGGATGTAAAAGAAATATTCTGGGCTTATGCTGTCTAAAAAAATTAAACAATTAGATAATTTTATCCTAAAGCTTGTAAAGCCTGTTGAGATGTTTTGTCATTTGATAGTCTGCTTGACTTTGGTAATCAGGGAAACTTACATGCTGGTTTTCTTATTATTCTTATTTTTCTTTTTTTTCTTCTATATTTAAATAATTTTCTAGGTGTGATGTCTACAAGCTGAAATTTGAAGGGAAGACATTTTATGTGTTTGGAGCTCAGAAAGAGGTTATGTTTAATATTTTTACAGAATTTCTATATTCCATTAAGATTGTATAAGACATAACACGTAATTTTAGCTAAAAAACTTCTAAATAATCAGTAATTGTATTTAATATTGTAACTAAAATATAGAATATGAATGTGAGTATTTTTTGAAAAAATGTCTAATTTTCAAAGGGTTGAGACATTTCTCACTTGATATTCATGCTGTGCTATGTGGATTGTTCGTGGTTTTGGATGCTTTTGAAGTCAAACTTTAATTTATTTTAAAGTACTAAAACTTGCTCACTCTAAAGTATAGAAGATGTCTGTATATGATTGCAAATTGAAGTAAGCATTGATACTTGGATCCATGTGAGGTATTTTTTGGATAATTACAATCACATCCTCAAATCTTGGTGAGCTAGAAAGGTTAGAGTCTGTATCATGTAACTAGGAGTCCCATCACTGGGCTCTTGTCATTGAAATCCTAGAGACTTTTGCCCATAGCATGTTATAATCAGTTCTTTCCCTAGATTAGAGTAATATAGTCTAAGGTTATGATTTTGAATGGGGGTGAGGAAAGAAAATGAAGGGAGGTAATAATGCCACAGGTATCAGGACTGCTCTTGTGGTTGCAAGGAGATTCTGATGGTAGGACATCAAAAGGTAGGAAGGAGGGAGAGGTGAGTGGTAAGTAGTGCAGCAACTGTGCGATGTAGAATATCGAACATAGAGATTTCCCTCTCATTTTCACCAGTTATTAAAGCCCTTGTACATATGCTCTTCCTTGCCCCCTCCAAGCATCTTTTTGTTTCCGAAAAAATTACCTGGGCAGTTTAAGTATCAGCTTTGCATGGATTGTACATCTGTGAGTGAACCACAGCTTTACGCTACATAGGAAAAATTGGTCTTCAGTGTATCTGGTTAAAGGTGATGTCATTAGGTACAGCTATTTCAATTGTTGAGAATTCAACATTTTCACTTTCATTTGGTTTCTTTTCCTTGCACTTAGAAAAAGGCTGTGCTATCATTCCATACCTCTACACCAGCAGCCTGCAAGCATCTTTGGAAATGTGGGGTGGAGAACCAGGCTTTTTACAAGTATGTACACCTGAAGTCATTATCCATACTAAAAGTAAAAAAAAAAAAGTGCACATGAGTGGAAAATTGTTCATTGTGAAATGTTCCATTTAACTAACAGAAAGCAAAATGCAAACAGAAATTATGCAAGTTAATGGGGAATATTATTTCACTTAAAGCCAGTATTAGAAATTGTTTAGAATCTAAATGAGACAGGAGTGTTTTGGCTCCAGCACAATGCTTTTGCTGCTCTGTAGTGAGATATTGGATGGACAGACTACTGCACTTGTGTCTGGGAACATAGCTGTAATCTTAGCCCTGCTGTGGAACATCTTGAGAATAGAGGAAAAAATCTGTTATGCTTGATTCTCTGGGCTCTTCTGCCAGGAGGTAATTGTTCTTCCACTTGAAGTCCAAGTGGAAGAACAAGGCTTAGTAAGAGTTGATGGAAAAAGAAACAGTTCTCTTTAATGAATTAAGGAAGAAAAGAAAATATTCTTAGATAAATTTTGAAAGATACCTGTGACCTTGTTATACATAAAATAATCTGTAAAGTGACAAAAAAGTAGTATCTATCTCCCTATTCCCTGAAAGAGACTCTAATAAAAAATCTTAATTAAAAACTCCTCTACATTCTCTCTACCCTCCATCGACTTTGTTAGATCCGTTTATTGATGCTTCCCTCTAGGCATGTAGCTTTTATTCTTGCTACTTAGTGTTTCCTTACAGCCTCTCACATATTTTATAAATATTACTGTTTCTGTTTTGGCATATAGCCACACCAGGGGGCTGCTGTGAGGGTAAATAAAATTGAAGTAAGAAAAATATCTTCTAACCTGGTTGTTAATGACCTGCTTTAATTTGGAAAAGTCTCTCTTTAGTTTCACTAGTGATACAATAATTTATAATCTAGCCAATTTATATTTTCAATTGGATTAAAAAAGAAACAGGAAGTAGGAGCTGGCACAAAGCAGTTGTTAATTCTCTATGCCAACATCTACTGTTCTTGAGACTATATCAAGCCTATATATAGTCTATAAGTAAAGACTAATTTGAATGTTATCCAGAAGCATTTTCTGTTGGAAGCAGATTTAAGTAGGAAAATCATGCATGATGTTTGAGTAGTTTTATTTTATGTTACACAAAATAAATAAGGAATAGGAGACGACTTCTACCAAAAGAAGAGAAATTAATTTATTTAAGTAGAAATTAGCTCAATGTAAAAATGTCTCAGGGAGACTCACAGGAAAAGCACCTCTCTGCTCTTGTTGTTAAATGGCTGTAATATGAACTGTAATATTTGGGTTTTGGTCACAAATACATAGTTTAGGGGATTTAGATGCCAGATGCCTACGCAGCCACTCTTTCACTCCCTCTGCTCAAGAGGTCAAGTGGGAAAAGTATGATAGAGTAGCTTGTACCTTAGGATAAAGACAGAAGGATTGCTTACTAATTACTGCCACAGGCAAAATAGACTTGACTTTCTTTTAACCTTTTCACTCTATTTCAAATAGTCAAAAGAGACAAAGCTAAAATCACCGTTCCCCTATTTCATTCCAGAATCAATTTTACTCCTTCATTTCTGACTCCTCTATGCCCTCTTTGCTCTGAGCAGCTCAGGGAGATGAGGAATGGGGATTGCACTTCCTTTCTGCTTCCCCTTCCTTCTTACACTCTTCCTCTACACACATTTCCTTCATGAACTCCTCAAGCATGGGTCCTTCCCATGGGCTTCAGGATATACCTGCTGCATCCTGTGTTCCTCTCCTTGGCCACAATGCCTGCCTGGAGCCGGCTCATGTGAACTCTCCATAGGCTGCAGCTTCCTTTAGAGCATGATGGGCCTGCTGCAGGGTCTTCCGTGGGCTGCAGTGAGGAAGGATATCTGCTCTGCACTTGGCTGCAGTGGGACACCTTCCTTTCCTATAGTTTTCTCCATTGACTTCAGGGTAGAATCTGCTCTGACACCTTGAGCATCTCTTCCTCATTCTTTTCTGACCTTGGAGTGTTCAATGCTCTTTCTCTCATCTATTTTCTACTTTCCAAATTACTTTAGGGAATGGAATTGTTCCTTAACAATGATTGCTTAAAGTTATGCCTACCTGTTTCAATTTTGGTGGGTCTTTCAAGAGGACTTCTTTAAAAAAGAAGATTGATAATGTTACTCAATGGATAAGGACATGAGCAATAGATTGGAAAGCTGTAATGTTTAATACGTAGAGTGCAGAAAAATAACAATAATCCCTCAAACATGACACTGAAGCCAAAACTATGAATAAAACCTTAAGATAGTAGTTTTGAAACAGGAGATGTTTTCACACATTTCAGAGAAAATGTTGTACAGTGGGGACTGTTACTTAGCAGCATTAAATAAATCCTATTTTTTTAATTTCTGTATAATACTAACAAGATATTTTAATAAGATTAAATCAGACAGATAGTGTAAGTCATGGCAATGGCACTTTGCCTTAATTAAATTTGGTCCTCTCCTCTTCCTAGAAGAGTTTGAGACTTGGAATTTAAGTAAGGTTGTGATCATATGATATGTTTTGAAAAATTGAGCTTTAGTCCTGTCCTGATGCAGATTTAGGGGTCACTGTTACAATTATTGAAGTAGATAGTAATCATGGAAAGTTGTTTACTAGGATCTGAGTATGAGACTCAGTACAAAATAAATTTGCCATTTTTCAAGAGAACATCAAGGAAGTGGCATGTGTGAGGTACTCTTCCATGGTCTTTGTTATAAAAGACTGTGATAAAAGGTTGCTGTGTACTTGGTGATTACAGAGAAGCAGTACTGTACCATGTAGGCTGCCAAGAAGTTGACTGAATAGAGATATTGCACCTACTTTGGGAGACAAGTTGTTGTCTATATTATTTCTTTGTTTTCCTAATTGAAAAGCAGAAATAGCTATATTTTCTCACAAACAAGGTGGTTAGAAGACATGTCCCAGAGGCTTTTGGTATACCAAGCCATCCTGGGAATGAAAACTCATAGAGATGCAGCAAGTGTCTGCATTTAACTTTCTTGTTTTCATGACAATCACTTGTTCCATGTTCAGTCATTCTATGCTGTCTAAATTATTTTATGTGTGCTTCATAGTCTAGTTTGTATAAAGGCCTTAAAAACGTTGAAAAGCTAATTTTTTAAATATTATTTTATGGTATAAAAATAAAGCTTGTAGTTTGGCTTGTTCATTTTTGCTTATCATGTCCTCAAAAAGGTGACAGTCTCTGGTTTTTTTTCTTCAAGGTATGCAAAGTCCAGTCAGATCAAGACAATGTCCAGCAGCAAGATATTTTTTAAAGGCAGTAGATTTCGATATAGGTGGGTCTTTTCTGTTTCTTGTTCATGGTAAATCATTTCAGGAAGTAAAAAAAAGTTGGTAATTGCTCATGGCAAATTCAGGACTTTTCCTGCTGGAGGGTCTCTTCATGCCTATCTGATGTTGAGATTTGAGAGTCTGTCTGTTGCCTTTTCTAGTGTCACTTAAAAAATGAGCAGGAGTTTGCACACAGACACTTCTGTCAAGAGTAATTCCGCAGCAGATAGCTCCACTTTTGGTGCAGCTTCTGTAAAAACAAGGATGTGTGGCCAGTGCAGAGATTTTTATGCCCCCTGCAGCTGGACAGCTCTGAACCAGGTGCGAGATAAAGACAGTCCAGTTCCCCTCATAGTGTTCTACTGCAAAGGGGTGCTTTTTCTTTGGTAGCTTTGTAGGCAAGTAGTCAGCACAGTTTTATTCTGGGACATTATGTATGCACTTTCTTGCAATATTTTTTCTCTTTCTTTTAGATTTTTGTTTATTGACATTTATTTTGTTTTGTTCACCTTTTTGTAGTTCTTGGCATGTATCTTAGTATTTACTTGAATATTCATTTCATTTTTTAATGCAGTGGAAAAGTAGCCAAAGAGGTTGTGGAGGCAAGCTCTAAAATCCAGAGGGAACCTCCTGAAGTTCACAGGTATGTCTTGACATTCAGTACTAAAGTTTAAGGACTAAGGAGGATTATTATTCTCTACAGAAATGTTCTCCTTTCTTTACTATCAGGTGCAATGGCTGTCATTCTGAGCTTCCACAATTATGCATGCAAGCCTTAGGAAATATGTATCTGACAATGCTACAAATTTCTGGCAAATGTTTCCTATAAAGGAGAACCTAATCTGTGCTTCTTTGAAGCTGAGTTTAACTAATGAGTCGGATTGATAACTTATATTATTTTTTGCATTATGGCATAAACTTATTATATGATCCTGGATGAAAAGTACATTCTGATTTCATTCTTGGATTTTTTTTTTGATTTTCATAGTTCTTGGTTTGTATATGTTTATGTGTATGTTTCAAAGCATACTTCTTTCCATAATGGAGTCAGATTAAAAAGCATGAAGTTCATTCAGTAAACAGAAAAAAAATTAGAAAATTTTTTTTTGGATCAAAATTTGGCTTGTAAGAAATAGGCTGCTAGACTTTGCAAGTAAACTAATGATTTCAGGTCCTTATCAGTCACTGTAGTGGCAGTAAAAATTCCTAAGAACTTGATTAAAACACTTCAGAAAAGGAGGAGGCCATCAGAGAAAACTAATTGAGACCTTTTTTAAAAACAGGTAACTTAAGACTCTGAACATTCCCATTTTTGTTGAGATTTCATGTTTGGGGGGAATATGCTTTATTTATTTTTAATTGAATATTGATATTCTGGCTCTATTTGAGATAAAAGTAGATTGTCTTTACTAAAAGATGGGAATATATTTGTAGTAAATATTTATATGTTGTCCAGCCCTACTATGTAATTAATAATTAAGCCATGCAGGCATGCTTTCAAATATGTTTTTCCAGATTACATTTTAAAATGGGGTAAGTGAAGGTCTAGAATGCTAAATGATAACACAGAAAGCAGAATATAGATGCATCATTGAGACAGTATAAAATACTTGGGCACACAAATGTATTTTAAATGAGAATAGTTGCTCACTTTAGGAAATTAGCTTATTGCCTACTTTCCAAGAGGTTTCTTTTTTCCAGGATAAGAAAAGATTTTCATACATTTATTTTTTCTTGTATTTTGCTTTTGTTTGATTTTCATATTTAGAAATATTGTAAACATATAGTTTAAAACTTAGTGTACATAAAGAAACAGGTCAGAGAACAAATAAGTATATAAAGCAACATCATATGGATTTAACACCCATCAATATTGATACATCTCTTTTATCATTAACCTTCTTACAAATCTTGCGTTTATAATATTATGGAAGCTCCAAGCTCAGTTTCTTAGAAAGACAGGAATATAATGATTTCAGTTGCTTTTATAGCTCAGGTTGGGAAATGGGAGACAGAGGTAGCCGATCCTTCTAAAAGCACAAGCAGGCAAAATGTATAGAAAATTTTCAGCTCAAAAAAAAAGCATGTTTTAAAATGAGTTACTCTGTGAAAGAGGATTTGGGGATAGGAAATGCCTTTTCAGAAGCAAAACATTCAGGAAAGAAATATTTGATTGAAGGTAAACATGTATCTATGTATCTATATAAAGTGCTCTCACAGTCAAAGTCAATTCAGTTTTACCATGGCTGCATTAAAAAAGAAACAGGCAGCTGAGATGAGGGTACTGCTCACTATCTTTTGTGTTTGGATATTACACTTAAAGCACTGTGTACTGAAAATCTGTTGGAGTGTGTAGTTGTGCAAGATTAATGCAGTGGCAAGTTCTTCTGACAAACACAAAATGAATGATTTAATGTTTTGCTTCCAGGGCATGCCCGAAGGAGGCATCTTTGTAAATAAGTATGGACAGAAGCCTATGGGTGTTCCCAGGCACAACGTGTATTTTGGGAGTTGCTTGAGAACTTTTTGCAATAAGCACAAAGGTTCAGGGATTACATTAAAAGCCTATGGATTTACCATCGAATTGGAGTGACATAGTTATAATAATCTGAGTGAAAACCTTCTGTGGATAGTGAAAATTTAAACTAAATAGTTATCAGAGAGTGTTCAGAGAATGCAAATGAGGATATGGATATTTTTGGGCATGTGTTATGTCACAAGAAATCATGTCACTTGAGCAAGTTGAGCAAGGATGCTTATTTATTCCCAGAATATTTACTGACAGGTAGTATGGGTAAAGAGTCGGACAACTGTGTCCCAAGTTTATCTAAACTTTCCATCTTCTGACTTGCAATATGTTCTTAGCTCAGTTTGTTTATGAGGAATTTTAAGTTGAGCTTTTTGTGCAGACTTGAAATGTATTTTGTGAAACCTCAGCACTGTATCAATATATCATTTGAAGTCAAGTAGAATACTCTTTCATTTCATCTTTGCTTTTGCCAAAGTAAATATTTTATAATATAATGGGCAAGATTTACTGCAGGACTGTTGCTTCAGGCCTGTGTCATGTAAATCCTAGGTAACATATTCAAAAGAGCCATTTTATAGTCTCAGTAATATATATTTAGGCTAATAAGCATAATGACTGAAGAAAATCAACAATACTCCTAAAACTTTCCAGAGCATATTCAACACCTGCTATCAGGAAAGCCTCTTACAGTGAAGTAAGACAAGAAAGAAAACCAGCCTGAGTGCTGGGAGGCATAGTGGAGAGCCGGCATCTGGGGTGCGTGGGCATTAGTGAGAGCACTCTGTATCTGTAAGCCACAGGGATGCTGTTGTTCATGCTTTAGTCTTTGATCCTCAGTGCTCAAACTGTAACAAATCCTTTATCCAGTTCTGGAGGCAATGGAACAACTTCCCCCTTCCTTGAATCCAAATACAAATGTTTGCTGTGCACTGTGGAGAGGAGCTACACACAGAAATCCTGCCTAAGACAAAAGGAAGTCAGTCAGTGTTAAGGAGGTAAATCAGCACCAAACCTCTCTCACACTTCAAATGTTTACATCTGCGGAGGGTGCAACAGAACACAGCTGAAAGCAGCATTCGATGTGTAGAGCCTTTTACATCAGCTCAAGGCCTAGTAACTTATGTAAAATGATTCTGAGACCTACTGGACTGTAGTTATTTCCTCAAAGCAAACTGACCCTGTTTTCCCCATTCTTTTAGAACCAGCATTACCCAGAGCCGCAGCTCTCCCTCCTTGAACAAGCAACTCATAATCAACATGGAACCTCTGCAGCCTCTCCTTCCTTCTCCCTGTGAGGAGGAAGAGGTTCCTTTAGATGAAGGTGAGTCACTTTCCCAATTCCTGCCAATATTTATTACAAAGCATATGGAAAAAGGTGTGACACTGACTCAGGGATATGGAAAAAAATCTAATAATTTTCATTGGGGATACATCAGTAAACCTCTGTGTGTCATACTCAGAAAATATCACTATCTCAAGAAATTCTGCATAAGCCTTATGCGAGATACATTGTGAGGAAAGTTACTGCTATTTGATTTCTGTTTCAAAAAATCTTTTAAATTGTCAGGCAAAAGGATCTTAAGAAATAGTCTCAAGATGGAACCTTTGTCTAAATAGTGTCAGCAGTCACTCAGGAGTGAAAACTGGCAGTTTACTGCTGCATATTTTGTTTTTCTCAATTCCCTTTACTTTTATATTTCCTTCTTTCTGCTTTAGTCTGCTAATTTCCTTGACAGAAAAAAAGGACATTATTTGACAATCATTTAGGAAAGATGTTCTGTTAATTTATCTGCCCAGACAAAAAGGGATGTTTTTGGAAGATCAGTTTGAATTTTAGTCTGTAGACCAATGTTTTCCATGTATTTATTTATTTCTTGGTATTTTGAATATCACATTGAACATCTTTCTTTGTGAGATGCAGTCACTGCAAACAATGACATGAACATCATTGCTAGCTTAAATGAGGATAATTGCTTTTGTCTTAATAAAAATGAAGCCAACCAAACAAAATCTGATACTGATTCTTGCTTGAGATGTAGTGAGGTAATTGTTTCAAAGATTGGGAAATATGATCTTGGCTGTTGCTTTTTTTTGGTCAATGGGAAACAGAAAATAGCTGAGTGAGGATCTTCCTTTTCATGGGAGTGTGTCCTAATTTTATTTTGTAGGAGATGTATGAACATGTTTTATTCATTCTTCGGAGTTTGGACACTGAATGTAGCAAGAACAGGGTGAATTACATTGTGTGCATACCTTATTATAATTAGTAGTGGCAGCTGTTAGTTTTAACAGTTACTAGTTTACCTGTGCTGTGAAATATGTGCATCTGAGAATTCACCTTCTAGCAGCAGTCAAGTACCACTGCTGTGTTTCCTCTGGGCAGTTGTCACCACTGCAGAGTAACAACAGCTCGTTGCGTGCATCCTTGCTTGCCTCCTGCAGCCACACTTACAACTCCAGGCAATGAATTCCATTTTTGGAAACTGGTGACTTACTGCTATGTGCTCACCATACAGTGCTTGTTTTAAATGTTTGTGTTACGTAGGTTTGAAAATTACATTTCATTTCAGTCCGACAGATTGTTGTTATTATGATGATCTAATAGAAATATTTGCTGGTGGTATTTAACTACATACTTTATATGTTGTTAAATATCACCAGCTGCTAAGTTAACAGTATTTAGACTTTTACAGTCTTTTCCTGCAGAAAACTTGGCTATATTATTAAATTACAGCTTGAATTGATCTCACAGCTCTGCAACAGTGAGGCTGGCCCTCCTTCCAACTTCCCACTTCTGTGGATTCCGACCTTCTCCCTTCTACCAGCACTAATCATACCAGTGTGAACTGGGAGAAGGAGTTAAAAAAACCTAAAGCAGCAAATAAAATAAATTCAAAACAACAACAACAAAATCAAACCAAACCCAGTAACAAGAGCAAACCAAAATAAAACAAAAAAAACAAAATCAAACAACTCCTTAAGAGTGTCCTATTATTGCCTATTGATTCAACCTTTGAGTGGCCCATCAAGAGGGTCAACCAAGGTCTTGTGTTTTGGGGTGAGGGCAGGAGCAGGAGATGGGGAGAGGGAAGGCATCCAGCCCTTAGACTGACAAAACTGCCTTGGGAAACTGCTTTTAGTGTGCTACAGACATGAAACAGCCTTGGTATCTCTATGTATGTCTCGGCCAAGTGAAGTATTTTTTCATTTTTTTTGTTCCAAAGGCAAAAGTCAGTGTTATCAGATCAATAATTCATGCACAAAATCTCAGCACAAGAAGTATCAAGTGACTGAAAAGAAGCTTTCATCACTTTGTCAAAACCACATTAATATCCTGTGACTGGAGAGGTATGGTTTAGCCTTAAAAAAAAAAAAAAATCTACTCAAGTAAGTGAAGCTGTGATAGCATCTGGTGCTAGAAAATCCACAGACAATGGACTATCACCTGCAAAACAGATGCCAAGTGATCAGGACAGGCAGTAATCTGTCTCACCAAAATCAGACAGTAAAAGAAGGGAGCCACAGAATCTGTATAGCAGCACTACAAGAAACATAATGTGTTCAACTTGCACCATCTGTACATAATGTGTACACATGGAGCAAGAACTGAGCTGTTCTCAGTACTGGTAAGGCTGCACCTCGAATCCTGTGTTCACTTCTGGGACTCTCACTGCAAGAAAGACATTGAGGGGCTGGAGAATGTCCAGAGAAGGATGCTGGTGTGAGTGAAGGGTCTGGAGCACAAGTCCTATGAGGAATATTTGAGGGAACTAGGGTTGTTTAGTCTTGAGGCTTGGGGCGACCTTTATTGCTCTCTACAACTCCCTGAAAGCAGTGTGCAGCCAGGTGGGGATTGATCTTGTCTCCCACATAATAAATAACAGACAAGAGAAAGTGGCCTCACATTGCACCTGAGAAGGTTTAGTTTGGATATAAGAAAAATTTCTTTACCAAAAGGATAGTCAGACATTGGAACAAACTCCCCAGGGACATGGCTGAATCAACCTCCTTGGAAGTGTTCAAAATGTGTGTGGGTGTGGTGCCTGGGGACATGGTTTAGTGGTGAGCACAGCAGTGCTGGGTTAACAGACTTGATGATCTTTCCAACCTTAATGATTCTATGCAGGGGAATGAACACACACCTGCTACCATCAGTCTAATTGTCTTTGTGAGGGTACTCAGCTGTCTGAGATTTGGGTGTAGAGGAGAGGCATGTGGAGCTTTTGTAGGTACAACTCTTTTAATTTTTTTTAGATAAACTCTTTTTGAGAGTTAGTGTAGACCCACAGTTTGAGTCAGTTGTAAGATTTTGAGATTTCTCATTTAGTTATGTGTACATAAAACTATGGGGAGCGATTTAAAATTAACACTGTCATTTCTCTTTTGCATAAGCATGGTCACAGGAAACATAAACGCTAGCTTTTACTTCTCAACATCAGGATGCAGGAACACTCTGGCCTTTTTTCCCCTTGCACTAAGATTTGATGCCTTGGATATTTTTATGCTTCTGTATGGTTCAGCTGTTACGCTAGCAACTGCTAGCTGAGCTGGATGCTGTGGAAGTTTGTAATGTATGTTATGAGACATTTGGGAATGTTTCAAATGTTGGAAATCTTTCACAGCTTTGTCTGGCTGACACTTGAGTCCTTATATAGGCCTTTCTTTATGTATTGAAGACATTGGTGGCTAGATTCTTGTAAGAATCCATGCTTTCCAGTTTTTGTAGCCTTGTACACAATGAAGAGTCAACCCCTTTTAGTTAGAATTTAATCCTGTTTTGGTTGCTACAACAGTTACAAGAATAAAAATGAGAAAAGAAGACAGAAACTTAACTTTCAAGCGGTGTCAAAATGGAGAAAAGAAGTGAAAGGGTACTTGATCTTTCCTCACACCCACAAGAAGGTGCTTGCAGAGAAGGAGAGGAAGAGAGAAATCTTTGTTTTGGCAGAGGAAGGGGTAAACAGGACCTCTGGTGGATATTTATACTTTACAGGCTGTGTGGTGAGGAGAGCCTTCATAAAGATGCTTTCCAAAAGCTTCATAGAAGTAGATGTCTTTTTTGAGAGAAATAGTAAAGTAGATATTTGCAGGGCTCCCTCCCCTACTCTTCACTTTCCCACATATTTGCATGCACATCACTGATTTTTTTGGTACAAAAACAACAAGAACATCAAATAATGAAGACTCAGATAGCTCAATGTGTCATAAATATTACAGATTCTGGGAAGTGAGAGACTATATCCCTACCCATACACTCCTTCCAGTTTATCTCTTCTTTGTGGTTTTGGTGTACCAGGAAAGAGTTTCTTTCCCACTAGGATAGTGTGATGTTATGCATATGGTTGCCTTCCAGCTCCCAGCTGGAGAAAGTTATCAGCAGTCAGCATAGGTGCATCATGCTTTTTTTGGGAGCCTGTGTATCTCTTCTGGACAAGAGCAGGGAAGTGCCCAGCCTTCTGAAACAATATTTCTTTCTGGTGAATAAGAATCTGTCCAACAGTTGTCCTCAAGTGGGAACTGGAGCTCATATGTAAAGAGAGAAAATTTTTTTCCAGACTTGGAAATTTTCTGTTCTTGTTTTCACATAGGCAAGTCAGTTTTCATTCTGGGCTAGAAATGAATGTGGTTTCGTCTCACTGGTTTGCTTTGTGACTAAGGTTTGTAAGCACAGCATAGGATTCTTCCATTGTATCTACATGTTTCACAAATAATTTCCAGGCAGTGGTGGGGAACTGACATTACTGGCATATTAAAGCCTTTTAGAAAAATAATGGGACTATGATTTCTGGCCTCTTTTTTAACTGCATTATGTTTTGGTGCCTTAGATATTTTTATGCCTCTGTGTGTGGTTCAGCTGTTATGCTAGCAACTGCTAACTGAGATGGGTGCTGTGAAAGTTTGTATTGTACATTATGAGTCATTTGGAAATGTTTAAAAATAACCTCTGGTTCGGTTCCCTGCTAGGATATTTTTGTTGGCCACGTTAGAAGCTTGTCATTTGATTCATTGAGAGTGACTTCTGTTGCTGTTAAAACTCAGAGGTAACTTAATAAAAGGTCAAAGCTGGTATGGCTAGAGCTTTTACAAGACTTTGAGAAGAGGAATTAATAGTCAAAATGGTGAAATGTCTTGTAAAAATCCAAACCAAGAGAAGCATTCATTTGCGGATGGTTAATCACTGCAACAAGGAAGTGTGCATTCGTTTACTGCGGCATGGCTCCAAGATCACAGCCAGAAGGGGTGGTAAATTTACATTTATTTTACTCAAACCCCTTTTTTAACCCTTTTATCCTAGTATATGTTAATAGTTATCTCTTGGAAAGGAACTGTACTGTAAATTACATGTAGAGCAGAGAATAAGGACAAATTACTGACAAGAACAAAGTTGCAAATGGAGAATGAATGAGACAAAACATAAATTTGTTGTATTATCTTACAGAAAATTTATTTGGATTTATTTGTTAATTGGTAACAAATGAGGGACTGGAATTTTGCCTTTGTGTTTTTCTGGGTCTGAGGTGAGGGAAATACTTTGAAGCTGTAGTAACTTATGACAAAACTAAGTAGCTATTAAACTAGAAGGTAGTAGATTTTGAATGTGAGCTGAGTGCAGTAGATGAGACAGCTCAGCTTTTTACTTCAATGAGTTTGTAGCTTTCTTTGGTTTATTTTTCAGATACTGAATAATTTCATATATTGAATAATAGTACTAAAGCTGTGGGGGAAGGTGGAGCTTGGGCAGAATCTGATTTATCTCCCTTTTTCACTAAACACAAGAGGAGTGCAACCCAAGGAACTAAAAGCATTCAGTATTGCTTTGGACAGAAAAGTGGTGTTTTTTTTAGGAAATGCCCTTGCCAAAGATCCATTGCCTCCCTGCCCCCCACCCCCACTGTCAGTAAATATGTTCATTTCCTTAATATCATAAGATATTTTTAAATTTGTTTTTCTATGCTTTTTGTAGTACTGTTTGCTTTTATATTTGCGGACCTATAGGTTGAATTATTTTGGTTTTTACTAACCTATATTAAATCTTTGCATTGAATCTTCATTTCAGAAATAAGTTTTTAATCAAAGAATTAACTGAAAATGTTCCAGCAAAGATTAGAATATTGTTACTCTTTTGATAGCTGAAAATTAGAAAGCAGTGAGTGCAGTAGATACAGGAGAAACTGCTTCTTGCAGTGATTTTTCTCTGAGTAGCAACAGGTCCTGGTTGTCTTTGCTTCTTGAATTCACCACTCAGGGGAAACAATAGAATCTATGAGAATGCACCTGATTCCCTCGATTGAAAAACAGTAGCAAAATTGAACAAGCATTATTATTGACATGTATTTTGTATTCTTACATCTCAAAGATTAAATACTGGCTCCAAATTGATTAAAGAGATCTTGTGGGTTTAATATAATGATAACAGTCATAAGAGATTTCTATGTTGAGACTACATTTGTTCTTGAACACCTTGATTTTGTAGTACTGTTCATAGTATGTTATTCCTTTTTGAAGCATACATGCAAAAAAAAAAAGTATACCAGCATATAAAACATGTACCAGTATCAAAGCACAGGAGGAGGCTTGTGGAAGACTTCCAAGACATAACTCGTTGAGAGAACCCCATTGGGACCCTTTCAGAATAAGGCTGACTTGTGCCAGGAGGGGTCACTCAAGCTGACTGGGAATGCTGAAATGTCCTTTTGCTCGGGTGCTAAGCTTTCACATCAGTACTCATCTCCTTTCAGCCTCACTGTCCTTGGCATGGTGCTGGACACTGAGTCACTGCAGTCCCATCACCAGGTCCTTCTTTTTCTGAACTGCTGACAGATGTATCTTGTCTTCTCATTCCTGCTCCCATGATACACAGTTGACTCTCCCTGATGCTTCCTTCAGTCTATTGCTGTTTAATCCTGTTTCTGGAAGGGGATCAACAGCTCTGGGTTGACCTCCTTCGAGGACAAAGGGAGATTAAAGACAGGCATCCCAGAATGCCTGCCATGCAGTATTCTCTGCTCTGCTTCTGCCTCTGTGCTTTAGGTGCCCTTTGTGGGCTGTGAAAAGCAGAGCAGTGGCCTTCAGTGGCTGTACTGGCCATGACATTGAACACCGTGACACAGCTGGGAGGTGAGCTGTAATGCCACAAAACATGCAACTCATATGGACAGGGCTTTGCTCCCTTCTAGAAGTTCTCATTAGAGTAAAGCAAACAGTAATGGCCAGCAGGAAAGCCAGGTCACTGCCTAAAAAGGAATTACTATAAACTGTCATTGATTAACTCTCCTTGCAAAGCTATAACAGGTGTCTTTTATGGGCACGGGATGTGGGTATGGTACAAATCTGTGACCTCCTGTTTCTGAGGGCAGGAAGTCTGGCTGTGATGCAAATCCTGCTTGATACAGATCTTGTGTAGGCAAATTTTTAAACTCAGTGCAATTCTAGAGTCTGTCTCATTTTTCTACATTTTCTTTGTGACATTCTGGCACTTTGCTCATGTGAGAAAATCATCTTCTCCTTCGCTCTGAAAGGTCATTCTATTCGTAGTACAAATGAATTTTGTCCACATGGAAAATAAGCAAAAAATATATAATATTTCTAGAGGAAGATTAAAAGGACATGAAGGATTTCTCCTAATTGCAGCCTGGCTGGCATTTTTTGTTTACATGCATGTATGAAATGTTCCTACCACTGTTCTCCCTGGACCATATCTAATTTTCCATTTCTCTCTTTAAAATGAGGGTATATTCACACTTGTTCTTTTCTCCAACAAAAAAGGCTGTTACATGTGTGTAGTTGTGTTTCTGGTAAGAAAAGGCATGTGTAGGATATCCAGGCAACAGGCCATGTGTGATCTGGATTTTTTAATAAGCAGGCAATATATCTTTCTGCTGTGTTTGCAGCAACTGCAGCTTAAGAATGGTGGAGCTAGAGCTGCCCTTCATTTTGTTAATCCTCAGCTGCAGGTTTTGGCCCCTGTAGAAATACTAGCAGCTGACAACTTTTATGTCAGACCTCTTGCACGTTCATCTTCACAGCAGATGACCACAGTAATCTCAGGGCTTATTCAGCTGTCCATATTACTTGTTTAGAGCAATCACAGTATTTGGTGGAAGAGGAATATTGAGTTTCACTTAGGATAATGAGATCTCTTGGTTTTAAGATTTGTTCAGTTGCCAGAAAAATGTACAAACTTTTGCTCTGGAAATATAGGAAATAAACCTGAGTTTATTTACCTGATATTCCAGTAATCTGTATTAGAAGTTTCTAATTTATGGAATGTAAATTGCCAGTAAGAATACAAAGTAAAGAATAGAAAGAAGATGCTCTTCTCAAATGTAATTTTATTCTCAGCTCATAGTCCTTTAAATCTGAACATTACATAAATTGTAACTATTGTTAAAGAGGTAGTAGATTTTTCAAAATCTTGCCAAGAAATTATATAAAATGATAGCCTTGTAAGGGTAGTACCAAAGTAATTGTTATGCATGAATAGGAGCAAAGGATTTGCAGTAGAGTTATAGAATAATTAAAGAGTATAAGGAGGTGGGCTTGCTTTAACTTTTATATTCTATTTTTCCTATTTTATTTTAACTTGATGTTATTACTTCAGATAACTGGCTTTCTTGAGTGAAAGAACTATGGCTATATGAAAAGTAAAAAATCCAAAAAACTTTGTTCTCTCTTAAATTTGTGTTTCTGGAATATTCATTGTACTGGGGAATTGTGATACTTTAATGTGATAACCTTCGGCCTGCATAAGCTTTGTAAACAATATTTGCCATAATGATTTTACAGTTATTTCTTTTGAAACCATCAAAATATGAATGGCCTGAGATACTTTTCTACTATATATTGGAACTTGACTGGAACTTTGCTGTAATCAGTCATGTTGACCCTGGTTAATAGCCTGTTCTTTCCTCAGTCCTTGACTTAAAAAATGTTGTGGTGCTACAGAGAATAGGAAGGAGCAAAAAGAACAACTTTATGTATATAATTTCTTAAAATATCAAATGAGCTTGCAGGAGAAGCAGCATTTAATGCCCATTTTAAATTTTCAAATATTGATTTACACTAATATTTGACTGATATAAAATGCAGTTGCTTTGATTTAGTGAGTTTAAATAACAAATAAAGGAGTTGAAAATTCTTAGCAGTTGAAATTAAACAGTGGAACGTAAATTTGGTGTGTGCTTCAGAGCTGCAACACATTGCGATTTTAATACAAACCCTTCAAAAAACAAAAACACTGACATGAAAAGGTTCCTCTGTTGCCTTCTATCAACAGGTTAACCTCAAAGTCAGAAGTTTACCAGTTACATGAGAAAAATACTGTTGTAATGAAATTTGATGGTTTTTGTTCATGTTCACTATGTATTTTATCCAAGCTGGAATTTATTCTGGGGAGGAAGAGGAGGCTCAAGAATCATAAATTGGGGTGACCTTTCTTTGTGGTAGCTGCAGCTGTCCTCTATGATGAGAAACATGATGAAGATATATTACTGACCTTGTACCTAAGCTTGTCTAGAGAGTCCTATGGCCAGAATTCTCAAATTTGGGAGAGCAAAATTGAATGACATTTTGAAATGTTTAAGTAAGTGGCTTAAATTTTACTCATATTAAGAATAATTCAAAAGCATATTTGAGAATCATATGGTAGTACTTGTGTATCTAAAGATATGTGTAGATTCTTTATGCTGGTCCCAGAGTTAAACAATTTTGGCTTTTGTAATTTAGTATATTGTGGGTATACTCTCGAGTAAGTGATTGTGATTTGATGAGCCAGAATTTTCTTCTGTTACTTAGGAGAAAGATACTAAGGAGAAAGATCCTCAAAGTCTGTTCTCACATCTTGGTTTTCGTATACTGTTTAGTCTCATTTCAGTTGGTTTGTATCCTCCTCTTGATGATTGTGACAAGTGTATTTCTGAAAGATAAGACTGATGTGGACAATTAAGTTCCAGCCCAAAACAAGTTTCATGCTGAAAAGTGATGAATTTCTAAACTGGCTGTGATAAGAGAGGACAGAGTAGTTGAAGCAAGGAATTATTAGGCAGGAAGTAATATTAAACTTATGAAAATTGAACTAATTAAATTATTGAACTAATAATTATTGAGGACAAGGTTTCATTTCAGCTATGCACATTTGCTGCTGAAAGGAACTCTCTTGCTCTCTTTCTCCATCCCTGGTAATATGCTGTCTCCACAAGAACACATGACAAGCCAGCTCAGGAAGAAAAAACATCAGATGCTAACCCAAGCTGCTTTGCTCAGTGATGAAATTAAAGGAAACAGAAAATGTCTTTTTGGTCATTTGGCCAAACTGTGAAACCTCACCTGGAGGCATGGCCAGATAGGTCTAGAGAGCAAGGAAAAGATAACAAATTACAGGGAAAGATATCTGTCTGAGCCATTTTTAATACTTGAAAAGGGAAATTTCCATGAGGAGGTGCCTTAACATTGCTTTGAAGGCGGGTCTGTACCCAACTGTTCTTCTTTCCACTCCTGTGACTAACAGTAGTCACTGAAGTATTGATGTAACTGTAAACAGCTTGACTTCTTTGCAGACTTATTGCTGTTAGAGATAGACTGGAAAAAGGAGAGTAAGTTTGGAAAGGGCTTGAGCAGAGAATAATGTCGTAAGAAAGTCTCCTCTGTAAAGGGGAAAGAGAAATTTAGAGGAGAGAGAAAAGAGCTTAAGAACTACATGAGCTGGGAAAAAGAGCCATGAGAAGGACCTTTTTTAACAGGTGAGGCAATTATAATGCAGTTCCAATGATATCTAATCCTCATATCGTGTGTTAACCTTCCTCTCCTTTTGCCCATTTTACTGTTAACATGAATTAATCATGATAATCTGTTGTCTTTTTAATGTTGTCTTTTTAATGTCATGCTCTCTTCTCAATCTTAGCTATTACCTTGCCTTACACTCATTCATCTCAAAGCAATTTTGTTGTTATTATTATTATATATCAAAGAGCAGAATTCACACATGTAGTAGGTATTAATTTATAGCAGAAATTTGATTGCCAGTAGGAAATAAGCTGTTCTCTTTTCTGTTTTGCACTGCACTATTATCATCAGTAGTTGCATCAGACCCTCTTTAGCAAATCTGATGTACTGCAGCGTTGTTAAGATACTGTCCCCTTCAAAAAGCTTTTCCAGTTTTTGATAATTGCGTACAGTCTGGTTTTAATATGCAAAACTATTGCAGAATCTTCTTTCCATACATCTATTCAATATTATTGGAAGGCTGACTTTTCCCATCAGGCTGCTAGAAATTTGTCATTGTTTTAATCTCATTTTTTCAGGTGTCCAACTGCCAAAGGAAGAGGAGATTTCAGTACCTGTGACTTCAAGCTCTCCAGTAAAGGATACTGGGAAGGATGTTGACCTTGCCATTGAACAGGAAGAGAAAATTAAAGAGGAACCATTAACCATCTCAGAGTTGGTATACAATCCAAGTGCCAGCTTGCTGCCCACACCCATTGATGATGAGATTGATATGCTTTTTGATACCTGTCCAAGAGCAGAGAATGAGAAAGATGATACCGATTCATTTGAGGAACTTGAAGCAGATGAAAATGCATTTTTAATTGCAGAGGAGGAAGAACTGAAAGAAGCTCGGAGAGCCCTGAGATGGAGCTATGACTTTCTAATGGGCAACATAGAGGTGAATGCTTTTGTGAAGAGTTTCTCCAGACTTTTTCTTGTAGGCCTTGGACTATTGTTGTTTGTTTTCCCCCTTTTCCTTGTTCTCTTGGAGTCGGACCTTCAAATCTCCTTCCTCCACGAAATCCGCCAGACGCCAGAGTTTCAGCAGTTTCATATTGAATATTACTGCCCCCTGAGGCAGTGGATGGCTTGCAAAATAAACTTCATCTGTGATATGCTGGGCAGCTTTTAAATTTTACATGAATATGATACAACTAAGGGCTATATTCAAAATATCAGTTAGTGACAGGTTTCCATAATGCTCCTGGGCCCATTTTTTGGCAGCTGCCTTCATATCTTCATGTACAGTTTTTGTTGCAGAATTTTCAGGCTCTTAAGTTCCCTTTAGATACTTAAATTGCCATTTTAGTTATGAGCTTCTTACAGCCACCTCTCAATAACCAAAAAGAAGTTTTATTTTATAACTACATTTCAGAGTTCCAGCTCATTTTTTACATTATATAAGACAGGGTCACAGTGAGTTTCATTGTCCTTAACCTTTCAGTCCATGACACTAAAACTGATGATACCGAAAGAAAACTTTTTTGAATATACTCCTTAGTACAACTATCCTCTTCTAACCAATGCCTATACAATAAATGTTTATGCTGGGGTTTTTGTTTTTGTTTTTTTTTCTGTTTGGTTTTTTTTACATTTTTATGTAATTTTGGTAAATTTTTAGTAAAAGACAACTTATGATGTTATTTAAATGTGCATATTGGTAAGAATAATGCAGAGGGGCATGTAGGGTGTTTTAGCGTTTTACCAATTATTTATTTTTAACTTTGGCTGGAGAATGAATGAGTTTAATGTAGCTCTATACAAAGGGACTGTGTTTGGGAAACACACAGAAAGTTCACTCAAGTTCAGTACAGGCTACCTGGGGGAGGTGAAATGACAGCAAGTATTCAGAATTTCTGAAAGGCACAATTCTAAAGCTTGGGGAAGTGAGCAGAAATGATCCTTCCTCTTATCTGTCAGCTTGTCTTCCACATTATCAGTTCTGGAGAAAGTCTTTACAAAATAGAGATAGTCCAAGTACATTTAGAGAAAGATTGAGTCTTCAGTCTAAATGTAGATTATTGTACATAATGGAAGACAATAATAGTAAGCAGAAAAAAAAAAAAAAAGAAAAAAAAAAAAAAAAAAGAAAAAAAAAAGAAAAAAAAAAGAAAAAAAGGACCCAAAAATAAATCAGTAGGTGAGTGAGCTACTTTTAAAACCATAAAGAAGATGAAAAGGTAAAAAAGGAATAAATTTTTCATACTTCTTTTAAAAAGCAAAGCATTAGGCTGTACAGTTGATATAATCTACTGGCTCACAGTTAAAGGCTTAAACACTTAAGAGATGCATCTTCATGCTTGATGCCCTTTATGACTAATGTCTAAGACAACATATTTTCTGTGCATACTAATATGCTTTCTTTCACATATAGCAGCATACTTACCCTCATTCCTTGTTGTTATGAGACCAGTTACAAGATCTAATGCTGTTTTGTGTAATATGGATTTGTATATCTAAAGGTATTCCAATATAGCTTAGAGAATATACTTACGTAAAATCTTGTCAATGCTGAGAACATTTCAAGGCCCTCAAATATACCACAGAGGTTGTATTTAAGACGAAAAAGTTTTTATTCCTCCTCTCCAACAATCTTAGTGCAGCCTTGTTTCATATTTAAATTAAGGAACTTGAATTTTGGTTTCAGAGTCCTTCTCCTGCTTAGACATTTATGAATTGGAGACATATTTGAGGCTATTTTACTAGATGTGCATTTAACAGATTGTAACCACATGTCTAATTCCTACTAAATAAATTCCTTTAGTTTCAGTACCAGGGAATCTCTTTTGCTTGGTTTTTCTCTTGTAAGCCTTTGCAAGTGTCTAGTTTTAAAATGGCAATTTTCATAGAGGATTTTTCCTTCCCTTCTAATCTTCTCCAGTTTTTAAAAGACAGAACAGTTATGGGGCTTAGGAGTTCCTTTCTTCAGCTGAAAACTTTTGGATTGCTACTCATATCCCCTCCAATGAAGACTAAATTAAACAACTGTGTTTTTTTATTGTCTTTGTTTGTCCTTGCTAATCTGTTTCCCAGAAGAGTCATTAATGATTAGTTATTTAATGTCTGTTTCTTCCTGTGCTACTTGCAGCTAAATGATCCTTTCCCACTAGGTAATAATTATTCAGCCTAATAGAAATGGAGAGTGAACAAACGTAGGAGAGTGAACATTTGGTCTTAACTGGAAATTATTCATTTGCATTGTTGCTAAACAAAAGGAGTAAGAAAAGGTGTTTTCAGTGGTGGAGGCTGTGACAGCAGATATCCTGCTGTTCTGTGAAGACATGGTTTCATACAATTGCCTAGAAAGTCTGATAATCACTTAAAAAAAAAAAAAAGGGTGGATACAACAGTCTTGTCCCTGTGAATTACAGCACTCCAGAAGTAGGAATATTGTAATGCTTGACTTAACTCTTGCCAGAAAATAGGTCAGTTGCATGAGAACATAATCTCAAAAATTGTGCAGTGCAGTGAAGTTTTATGTAGGGTTAAATGCAAGTGTCTGTGCACATGTGCTTGCATTTACTAACCATGTGCATACATCCAGACCTGGCCTTTTAAAATTTTCACCTTTCCTTCCTGATGTTCTCTGGTCTATCAAAGTCATTTAACTAAAAGTCATGAGAGTCCTATAAATTAAAGGCCAGGACCATGTCATACATAGAAGGATGTGGGTGGGCACATTCAGAGAGTAGCAGCTTTTTACTGGTAAAGATGACAGACTTGGACTATGGAGAGTCTATAGGTACAGTATTGTGTATTTCTGTCTGTGCTTGGATTATATTGTAAAATGTTATGTACTTGAAATCTATTTTGTGGTTTGTCTAACATTTATAAACAAAACTCTGGGAAGAATTAAAAATGGTTTTATTTCATGGAGTGTAAGGGGAAAATATACCTGTAACTTGAGCCTTATCTTTGTACAGTGAATTTCACATTTCTATATGTCAACATCCTGATTGTTTTGTATGTTGATATGATGGCAGGAATCCCTAATAAAATTACACTGGAGAAAAGCTTTCTGTAGTTATGACAGTTCTTATGGGGAAAGATTTTCTATAAATAATACTTTTTGTCACAAAGTACTTGGACAATATTATAGTACAGTTTGCTTATGACCCTTACAATGTTTTCAATATGATTTTCTTTATGCATCAGCTGGTAAGACGCTAAAATGTACTTTAAATTAGGATGTTATTAACACAGCTTCAGGCTCACTTACCAAGAGACTGTTGGTTTGCCTGGTTACCACAAAAGAGTGAGAGATGCCACATCAGAGTCCTGAGACACAATTGCTACACACAGAGTAAAAACTGAAAGGCTGGTTTTACAGTCAGGCCCTGGCAGTGGACATATGGCTGCAACCTTTTATAGGCAGATCTAGCTAGTGTTACATAGGAAAAGCTGTGCTTTCTTATATTGAGTTGGTTTGGAGCTCTGACAGAACAAAAGTATTTGGTAAAAGTATTTGAAAAATGTACAGTCTGCAATGGAGCAATTGATTATAATTCTGAGGAGCTAAGAGAAATAGAAGCTACTTCCTGAGCACATAAAACATTTAGATGGAGATACTACTGTACTGTATAGAAAGTGCCAAAATCTAAATAGACTGGCAATTTTAAATGTAAAAAACCAGGACTGTATAGACAGGTAGACCTATTTTTTCAGTTAAAAGGAAGAAGGTTCAAAAGGGCTATGTTCCTGCTTTAACATAAGAATAAAGTATACCCTTCTCAACATTTGTTCGCATTCTGAAGTCCCTACTACAATTTATGAAACTAGCATTCATAAAACAAAGTATTTTTACTTTGGGCAGAAACTCACCACTTGCCATAAATTCTTTCTGAATAATGACATTTTATCTAAAATTACACCTGAAAATGTCATGCCAGAGGTGCATTTGAAGAAATTAGGCTTCATTTTTTGCTGCTAATGGTCACTGTAGGTCCTTGACAACAGTGTCAATCAAACTGGAGATCACAAGCACTGGAGGGCCAGAAACTTCATTTGGAAGTCAAGGTACATTTCTTAACATTTTGTTTGGTTGTGTTTAAATCACAAAGGAAGTAATTCTCTCTTCTGTTTGCATGGATTTGCTGTAGATTTCCTTAAAGCTGTCATTTTATACGGAAAAAGAGAAATGTCTGAGACACCCTGTGAACATTTCAGCTGTCACAGCGGTTAAATGATATACTACAAGACTGATCCCATAGCCTTACGTTGTTCATGCTGTCCCTTTACAAAGGTGATTCCCTTATCAGCTTTATCCTCAGAAATCTGAGGGAGCCGCTGTGCAATTTTGAAGCTGTCTTGCTTGGAGTTTCTCTTAAGACAGGTGATCAGTGTATATCTCAGCCAGATGAACTCCCTGCAGCAATCCTATTTTGCACAATTACAAAGGTTCACAGCTTGCCCACAGGTGTTGTAGCTCACTGCTAGAAAGCATGGGCAGTACTTGTCCCTGTGATGCTTAAGGGTGTAATAATAAATTATAGCTGTGGCACAACTCATCACACTCATTACACACATATCAACTGCTATAACCAACCAGAGCTTAGTGCTTGTGTGTTACATTGAAGAACAATAAGATATTAAAATCTGCTTCAGTATCATATAGGTATCATATAGTGATGGAGTACAAAACATAGTTCAATATGTGCTTGAAAAATTACCTATTCTATTTATTTCATTCTGGCCTTTCCTATATTTGCTCACTTTTAATTTCACTGAAGAAATGTCTGTTGAGCTCATGAGATGGCAGATACTTTGGCAAAGCAAAGTGGCCTCCTAGAATCATCAGTGTCATAATGAAAAAATATTACGTACTAGCAGCTACTTGAAAAAGATGAAGAAACATAATTGGTTTAAATGGAACAAAAATCTAGGTGAAATAGGTGCATTTCTTTGAAGAATAATTAAGTATATTCTTTGAATCTATATAATTATATATAAAGACTTAAATATATATTTAAATGTACAATAAGAATATAATTATATAGTTATTTCTTGGATAGAAGAATGATCAAATATGTTGACTGAATAGGGCACCTATTTCTACCAAAAGCTGTAGACAGAAGAACATGGAAAGCCTCTCATTTGTAATAGTATATATCTTATTTCAAATCTGTAAAATTTGAAATTTGAAAAGCTCTACTGCATATAGTGTCTTCTGAAAAGCCCAGTTCTAAATCAATTTTAAAATATTTTCTGTGTTTCAGTATTATGCATGTGAATAATTCCCTAAAGAGAAGTTTTGATAGGGCTGTAGGTATTTTTGAATTAAATTCTAGTGCAATGAACCTCTCAATAGAAACTTAAATGTCATCTAATGTGTTTTTCTCAATCTTCAGATTCTCAAATATTCAGGTTCTTCTTCCCTGAGCTAGGGTGGTATGTACACAATGACATACACTTAGGGCATGGGGAAAAAAAGGACTTCTGCAAAGCCAAAACCAGAATAAAGCCTTCTGAGCACCAAGTTTGCTTAAGTCTTCTTGAGAGCTAAGTCAACAGCCGTAGTTCTCACTTAGAAGGTGTATAACCACTGGATATACCCACTCAGTAGCACAGTGACCATCACCACTGCTTTACTGGATTTGCCTGGCTCATGGCATGTGCCATTTCTGCCTGCGATCTTGATGTGACCACACAGAACTTTGTAATAACAAAGGTAATTTAAGGAAACATCTCTGCTGCACTAATGGGCATAAAAACAAAATAAATATCAACTGGTAGAAAAAAAATAGATTGAGTCAATTTTGCTTCAAGTTAGCTGTCTAACTTGCTCTTGAAATTTCAGCCTACTGTTAAGCCAGAATAGCTGACTTGTATTTTCTTTGGACAGCTCACCAGAAATGTTACTTTCTATATATTTGAGGCCTTTATTATATCTACACAACTTTTGCAGTCTCAGATGCATGGGACATTCTCTTCAGCTGTTCCCCCTGCTCTTTCCCACACACATTGTTTTCCCAAAAATTTATTTTGGAGCTTCAGAAATTATATAAAACATCATGTCTCTAGAGACCCCAATTGCTAACGGTGCTCGGAGAAAGGACTCATCTTTTAATGTGTGAGCAGCCCTTGTCATACTGCCCCATAGCTGTGCTATTTTGAGTGCCCTTACAATATCACATCAGGTATGTTTCATGTGGGAAGGGAGCTCAGAAGCTGAAAACAGAATTTCTACTGCCAGCTATGTACTCACGACTTCCTCCTTCATGTATGTTGTTCCCCTGTTCAAAGTCTCCTTTGCTGTTCAGATTTCGGCAATTACCCTCCACAAAGCTCCACCTGTCAAAATGTAATTTCCAAAGCCTCTCTTCTGCTTTCACCTCTCATGTGCAAATTTAGTACACACCCTGGATGTACAAACAATTGTACAGAACTTCAGCATGGCCTCCAAGCTGTAAAATGTGTAAAACTTATTCCTGAATATTGTGTGCTGGACAGTGTGATCAATTTCTTAAAGTCTTTAACAATGTGTTATATGTGCAAATTTTTATGACTTGCATTGCAGCACTCACTTTGCTATATTTATTAAAAACCCGGAATGCTAGATGATTATATTATAATAGCACTCTCAGAAATTTATAAAACATCAGGACAGTTATGAAACATCTGTTTCAAAGATTTTGGCTCTGCAGATGTCACTGCTGCCTCTGAGTAACAGCTCTGGCATTATGGTTGAACTTTGCATATTGACATCTGGCATTATCAATACACTTTTGGCAGGGCAGCAAGAAGTGCATTTAGTAAAAATTGATCAGCAAAATTCTAAATCACAAGATATTCCTCCCAAGAAGCTTGAGTAATGCATGTAGCATTACTAGCATGTAGCAACCTAGAAAAAAGAGTATAGCAAACCTAAAATTATGTAATCACTACTAAGTGTTAACAAAGTAGACCTCACATCTAGCTAAACATTTTCAAACTCTGCATGTACTAGAGAAAGTCTTGATAATTATGGTATTTATAGTCTCTCCAAAGATATACAAAGTAAGGATTATAATCCTATTTGCAGCTGTATTTATCCAAGTGTTTGGCTCCCATATAGATTATGAAAAAAAGTAGCAATGACAAAATCCACAGTGGTGTTATCAGCTATACACTGGGTGTTCTTCAGAGATTGTTTAACTATGTTTCTTCATGTTTTCTTTTACCAAATCCTTCCTGTTTATGGTGAGTGTGTGGTGGATTTAGCCTTTTGGAAATGCTGTAAAGTATCAGACAGAAGCTAGTAATATGGGAAAAGCTGTTCTAAAGGTAAGTACCACATCTGACTGAACTAAAATCAGTGAGGAGATATGAAGGAACTAAGCAAGTATTGGCAGAATATCCCAGAGCTAGACACAAGGCTCAGGTCAAGGCTCAGGTAACCGGGATCTCCTGCACTTACTTAATTGCTGCCAAGATGAAAGTCAAAGTTAAAAGTGTAATTTAGAATGACCGGATAACAACTTGAGGTTCCTCTCCTCTCCCCAAAGCAACTAACCATTTTGGTAAAGGTGTTAAAGTCCTACTCAGCTTGGATAACAGTATCACTCAATTTCATTACAACTTTAAAATGAAGTTAAATATGAAACACATTTAACCCAAATATAACCAGCATCACCAGATATCTTAAATTCTATTGTTTCTAATCAGTTTATTGTTAAGATGTATGTATAAAGATGCTAACTTATCATTCAAATATTTTTTTCTTTTTTTCTTGTTCAGGCCACAGAACTTACTACAGGTAATATAAAAGCAAAAATGGAGGTAGATTCTACATGTAAAAAGTTGTTGCCCTCAGCTGACTGTAAAGAAGCAAGATATTTTATTTCTTTCTTTTCCTTTTGTCCCAAAGTGATTATTGGGTTACATCATCCCAGATGTTTTAATGTATAATTCACATATTATAATCACTTGCTTTGTTCCATCTAAAAAACTTTTACCCTATGTCTTTAAAATAATTATGAAGCAATGTCACTGCAGTTACTTCAATACTTTTAATACAATCATTAATTTTAAGAACACAGTTTTCCATTTCTCAAAATGATTTCCCTAAGTTGTTTTATTTAAAAAGGTGTACATGCTTAGTTGCTTCTAGCAAGTAAAGACAAGGTACACGGGTATTGGTACCAGAATTTTATACATATGGAAACAGCACATTTCCAACAATGCTGTAACTAAAGTGTAAAATATATTATATGATTTCAGAGAAAAGCTGTGAACAGAGTATAAGAAAAAGCTATATGAACGAAGGCTAATGCAACTTAAATTAGGGGCTACAATTGTTAGTTTATCTAAAACTTTTAAGGCAGCTATAATAACAAAATTTGTTAATTATTTACTGCCTGAAATTTGACCTTAGGTAAGATTGAATGAATATGAAGAGATGTCCTTATCTTCTGGGATCCTGGGGATCAGAAATCTGTATTTACCACTGAATACAAAACAATTTGTCAAGCATCTGTCCTCATTAAAAAAACCAGAAAGCACTGTTCAAGAGTGTCCTCTTGCGGCAGTACAGAATAAGCCGTATGAAGTTATTTTGTGTACAAATACTTTTTTTAACAACTAGATTCTGGAGTTGGTTGGGGTGTTATGGTAGATATTTTTGTTTGGTTAGTCAGTTGGGGTTCTTTAGGTTTTGTTTTGTTAGTTGTTTGGGGTTTTTTTAGTGATACTAAATAAATATTTGCAAATGTGTTTGAATAGGTATTTATAATTTTAGGAATGTTTCAAGGTTGGTTGATCTGGGAACAAGCCTTTACACCTGTTCAGGAAGACACAATGCCAAAGGTCTCCAGTGACATCCCTTCTTGCTATCCCAAGGGGATGGCAGCTGGATGGAACCGCAAATGCGCAGCTGTCCTTGTCAGAGCTCTGCCACTGTTGGTTCCCCTGCAGGCCCATGAACACACGTATCTCCCTGTATTTGCACTACACAGTAAACATAGATACATATGATAGAGTTGTGTCTGTAAGGAGTAGTGAGAGCACCATGCAATTAGGTGCTGGGCTGAGTTGGTGTGGTTCTAGTGACGTTGTCACTGGCACTATGCATTGCTCTGCAGGTCAGGCTTGCCTTCGGCCATGCCTCTCAACCCTGCTTGGAAAAGTGCTTATTATGCCATCATGTTTAGCTGACGGTACCAATGTGGCAGGCCACAGCTTAGATATTTCCATTTTAATCAAATGGAAGACCTTTAGTCACTTTTTCTGCTGCCTGTCCTGTGCTTTTGAACTTACTTTTCTCACCAAACTCAAAGAAATAACAGATTATTTTTAATTTGCTGAAGGACTGCTGTATTCCAGGTGTCCCAGAAGTTAATGGGGATATTGGGCAGAATCATGGAAGAGAAATCTGTCCCTCCAGGGCTGATGGTCTCTGCTGTGCATACACCTCAGTGATTGCTCTAAAAGGTCCTAATGACTGTGACTACATTTCTTTGTAGGCAGCTACTCTGAGCACTGTGTAGTAGGATGGGAGACCTCAAGAATCTGATACTACATTGGAAAATGGGTTAAACCAGTGCTGAAGAGTAGACATGAAAAAAAAGGTTACGGAAATGAAGCCGATACAGTTGTGGTGTAGTTAATGAGGGATGGAATACCAGGATGAAATATTTAATTTGTAAGGGATTGCTTTTCTCTTGAACAGCCAATTATGTAAGAAATAACAAGGTCTCATAGTACTTTCATGATGCAGGATTTTTCACTGACAAGTTTGGTATGAAAAGTTCCTGCTGGCACTGTTCATGGTCAGATAAATAGCTCCAGGGCCTCTGCTGCATTTCATGAAACAGTCAAAAAATGAATTCATCACCTGCATCATTTTATCAATGTGTTCTCTTGAATTTTATCAAAGAACTATCATTAGTAAAATTGTTGTAGTGTCTGGTTATTCCCTGAAAATTCTTTGAGGTGATACAAAAGAAAATTAGTTTCTCATACTTAGTTTGTAGAGAACAGGATGTACTCACAAAAAAACAAACAAACAAAAAAACAAAAAAACCCAAACCAAAACAAACAAAAAAAATGGTTATCCAAGAGAGGACTTTGGTTTTAGACTTCATTTAGCAAGAAAAAGAAAACGAAGGATATTTGAGAATTACCCTTGGAGAAGGCAAGCAAGCAAAAGCACGTGGGAGAGGCTTGCTTTGAAAACTACTGTGGGCTGATAACATGAAAACCAGGTTTCTAAGCAGAGCGACTATAAATAAGCTTAGTATAATTTTCTTGACTTGTAAGATGAAATTAGTTTCTGTGTTCTTGGGTGTTGTTTCTGTGCCCATATGATTTGTAAGTTATTTGTTTTATCTTGCTTTTCATCAAACCCATTAGGCTGGGTTGCACTTCTTGCTGTGTTGGTTAAGATTTGGAGTCAACTGCTTATTTGGTTTTTTTCTTACCTCTAACAACTGAGAAAATGCTTATCACCCTCTTATTATTCTTCTTGTCTAAATTGGAAGTGGATAATATAGATTAGTTGAGAAACTTAGAAATAGTTAGGAAAAACCACTTAGTATGTAGGGAATGTCAAGTCTTTGGGTCTTCAAAGGAAAATGTAGAAAGAAACTTAGAGCAGGAAATAAAAAAAGGATTACAGAGGAGACAGTGAAGAAAAACAGGTGTTCTTGTTAGGAAACTTACTTGGAGGTCCTTTCAAAAAATTACTTACTCATTATTTCACAAACTATCTTACACGGCGTCCTAGGGTGACTTTATGATGCTTGTATCCCCAATCGTCCATTCTGTTTGTGCTGTACATTGAGTTCTGTACCTTTAAGACTGATTCTGAGAGTGAACCAGGGAAAGAAGAAGCGCAGAGTTTGTTTTGAGAACCGGCATGATCCCACACATTCTCTTCTCCTGAGCACAGACAGCGGTGGGACAGATCTCCTGGGCTTTTAGCTAGTTTTAGCTAGCTGAGGCAGAGAAGTTCCCTGGACTGTTTCTTTTCCCCTTTTTTTCCTTGGGACTGTTTAAATCTGCTCTGGACTGACAAACCCAGAGGAGCACCAAGGGCTGGCACCTGCGGCCCACCGGGCCCGGACCTCCGGAGGGACTGGGACTGACAAGAGACTGAGTGAGCTGAGCTGCACCCACGGCAGGGACTGTCTCAGTTTGACATCTCTCTTCGGAGCAGCGAGAGGTTTTATTGTTTCATTGTTCATTTTATTGTTTCATATTATTCATTCTTTGTGTGTAGCAGATTGCTTTTTAGGTGGGCAACCCAGCTAGGGTTCAGTGGGCCTGGGCCTCTTTTGGCCTAGGCCCAAGGACAGGCCTGAGTGCAGGCCTGCACCTGTGGC
>VZUI01035692.1:0-14409 GCA_013401135.1 Cettia cetti | reverse complement strand
GGGGGAAGGTAGGGTCAAGCTACATAGTTACAGGCTTTGGGGTTCCTTTTGGGGTAAACCATTCCCCAGAGGGATACAACACTTCTTGTGCAAGCCAAACAAATGTCTATGTTGGTCTACCAAATCAGCCAATCTTCATATTTCCTAAATGTGTATTTCTTCATTCATTTTTTGCTGCTTTATTCTTCCCTGTCATGGTCTTACTTCGGTCAGTATCCTATGTGCTTCAGGATTCTCCACTTTTCATTTATCCAGTTTCCTTTTTCTTATGTCTTGGGTGCGTAGCATCTGGTATATGCTGTGTAATCTGGAAATCAGTGTCCATATATTCCTACCTGAAACATGTCCCAGTTCTCCACCAAGGAGCTGATGGTAGATATGGAAACAAAGGCAATGAAGTTAAGAGGAATAAATGTATAGAAATGAAAATTACCAGTGCTAACAGAGAAATAAAACTAAAGAAGTGAATAGCAGTAAATTCAGTTTTCTTCAGAAAAGTGAATTGTGTCTTACTGACTATTCTGACACAAGTGATGTTTGAAATCAAAAGAAGTTTGAACAGAATAATTTTAGAATCTGGAGTTTTATCATATATCTGAAGAATAGAAAATGCTTAAAAAGTCAAGAAGAGAAATCTAGCCAATCTCACTAGGCTATCCTCCATAAGATTTAGATTACATTAGGAAAAAAATACGGCATTGATTTACAAATATAAATAATGCCAGAATAATCTAATTTTGTATATATACCAGTATGTATCTCATATATATATATATATATATAGCTATATCATGTATCTATAACTAAATCTGTCTCAGCTGAGCCTCTAAACCAAGAAAATGTAGCAAAATTTATCATCTGGATGTCAGCAATATGATATATTGGTGTCACATGAGAGTTCATATCTCAAGGTGGAGATAGGGGGATTAATTAAAATATTATGAAATTGGTAAAGAGTTGAATATAATAGGTATAGCAACAGGTCCATAAGGAGAAATACAGAACTGAAATGCTAACAGTGCTGTTAACAGTGGAGTTTCTTAAGATTACCCTTGAGATCAAGCTTGTACCACTTTTTCAGTAAGAATTTAAATACAATATACAGGAAAAACTGAGGAAATTTCTGCCTAAGTTGGAAGCACCATTTATATATAAGACAATAGGAATATACACTTTCCTTGAGGACTGGAGTAGTGACAATGTCATGCAATTTAATGATGTTGAGCCCGAACATGTCTACAAGGAACATGCTTTGCTATAAACTGAGACTTTTTTCAGCTGGAAATGAAAAAAAAAAATCAGAAAAAAGATTTGGTATGAAGATTAATCTGATGAATAGCAAAGTGTAATCTGAAAGTTATTAGAGGAAAGAATTGCATTAAAATCTTGTATTTCCATTAAATACTGTAATACAAGGCATTGTAAGATATCATCTAGAGTCCTGAGTGTACTCCTGCTCATTATTATTTAAAAAAAGTTTAATTTTAAAAGGAAGAGATGCATAAATGGCTTTTAACAAAATAAGGAGAATTAAGACAATTTTATTTTATGAGAGGAGAGTAAATGAATTTAATTTACCAATCCTACCAAAACTGAGGTTAAAAGAAGAAATATATTTACATTACAAAGACATTGGGGCAATAAGCACCGGGGAAAGAGGAAGATGTTAAGCTAAAGGGTAGTGTTGAGTGAGAACAAGCATTTGTCAATGATCAAGAATAAATTTAGTCTGGAATTTTAGGAGATGGTTTTTTAGTGATGTGTAAGCAAAATGCCAGTATGCCTTTGCAGTAGAAGCAGAAGCAACTGGAAATCTAATTCATTTCCATGTAATGCCTGGCAGATTTTTGATGGGTGTACCTGTAACACAAAGGAACTGTATTCAGAAATCTGTGAGATTATTTAAAAGCCTATGATCATGATAAACATATAGAAAATTTACCTCTTTCAATTATGTTTTATGTATTTTGTTAGAACTATAGCATAATAAATATTGATGTCAAGAGTACCACAATGACTTCATCACAGTTCAGATACTGGAAGATAAAACCTTTGCTGAGTGTACTGTTAAGTTCTGAACCAAATAATGACCATTTTAATCTTTTATAAAAGCTTCTGTGATTTCTTATTCTCAGAAGAAAGTAAACCCTAATATTTATTTTATAGCATTCCAGTATGTCTGCAGTCCTTGCCTTGCCACCATTTAAATGAACATAGATTATCCTAAAATATTCTTAATACTTGCTGTTTACAGGAATTAAGCTTTTTAATGAAAAGCTAATTTTAAAATAACTTAGATTACTGTCATGAGCTATGTATACTGATTTTCCTAGATAAACTGCCAAAGTTGTTGTTTGGAGGCTGCATTAAAACTCTGTATTGTTAGCAAACTCTGAATGAAAAATAATTACATGTGTGCTATGCAGAGGAAAAATAACCTGGTATTTATTACTCTGTAGGCTGATGAAATTGAGGAAGATAAACGAATGTGTTGAATAAAAATCACTTAGCAGAAAAGTATTCAAAGCAAATCTCTACTAAAATTAACCTACTTAAAGACAAATTATTCTGGAAAGAAATATCTAAAGTAACTAACTAAAAATTTTTGTCATGGAACTCAACACTTCTAAGTGGTTTTTGCATCTTCTTTGCTTCCTTACTTAAAGTTATAGCTTAGTTTTATACGAGAAAAATTAAAAAGTACAGGGTCATTTACTTGCTTTTGTCAAACCAAAATTGCCTATTTCTATTGATGAAGGGGTTACTTAAAGATACAAACTCAGCAGATCCGTACTGCCTGGCGCTCATGAAACTTCATCCTACCTAAATTTTGACACTTAAGTTACAGGAGCCAGTCTCCTTCTGTGTTGTCCTTATTTGACAAAAAGCTTGCTTAAAATTGGAATTAACTTACTCGTTCTTTCTTTTTACAATTAACAGGCAAAAAAAAAAAAAAAAAGAAAAAAAAAAGAATACAATTAACAGGCAAAAAAAAAAAAAAAGAAAAAAAAAAGAAAAGAAAAGTATGGGGAAAAGTCAGACACTAGGTGTTGATTCAGCAGAGTGCTAAAGGGCATCCCAAAATGCTTTACCAAGACACAAATGCCTTAAGTTATTTAGAACCCTAAGTGCCCTTGAAATCCCTTGGAATTGCACAGTCACCTTCTTTTATGGAGTTCTACCTTATGACAGATAGTGCAAAGAGATAAAATACTTTAACATAAGGCTGAATTGGCTTACAGTTATGTGGCTCCCAAATGTAACAGATCTATAAAGCTCCTTAACATAAATGGCTTAAGAAAGCTGGTGCATGAACATCTTCTACATAAAAAATTAAGGCTGCAGGTACACCACAGCTGATGCTGTGTATTGCTTGACAGTATTTAGATAACTAGACTATTTAAACTATTTAGAAAAATAAGTCTTAGAAGATGCAAACTTTAGAGCTGAAAGCATAGATTTTAAAATATTTTCAGTAAATTAATTTGGGGATTGTTTGTGTTCAGCTGGTTTTGGTTCAG
The DNA here is from genome assembly GCA_013401135.1 of Cettia cetti. Lineage (NCBI taxonomy): Eukaryota > Metazoa > Chordata > Aves > Passeriformes > Sylviidae > Cettia > Cettia cetti. Next base: position 10,888 of record VZUI01035692.1, on the reverse strand, counting down.
GGTTTTTTTTTGTAGTCAATGTGAATATAATTTAAAAAGAAAACTACAGGGTTTGGTAAACTTACGCATAAACCTTTATGCAAGAGGCTAGGAATCAGTTAATCACAGCTTAACAAATTCATTTCATAATTTACTTGGCAATAATAATCAGAAAGCATAACAGAAGTAAAAATACCATTTGTAAAATCTGTTTGGAGGTGTGCATTCATAGCATGTATAGTATACACAGTGATAGCCGGAAACAGCTGGCTTTCATCAGACACCATGTTATTTTTAAGTGTATTTGAGAAGTAGTTAGTTTATTTACTGGTTTCTAAGAACTGGTGAGTCAAAAGAAAAAAGCCAAAGTGATAAACAGAATAAATTACACTTTATAGTTATATTTATATAATTATTAATAATTTCTAACCTGGACACCAAGTGTTTAAATCAGGCATAAATTAATTAAATATGCAGAAAGCCTAAAAATACAACACAATTTTTCTATTAAACAGCATCTTGAAAGTTGATCAAAACCTAAATTAACGATATCTGACAACTAAACTAATATAGCACTAGATATATTACTTACATTATATGTACACCAGAAAAACCTTACTAAAGAAAATATCCAACACGCAGCTGACCATTCAAAATTTTGGTCAAACTTTTTCCCCCAAATAAATATTTTTCTTTTGTTGGTTGAACGGCAGCACCATAGGCACATGTAGTACACTAAAAACAAATCAGTTTTACAATATAAGTTGTCAAGGTGAAATACATGCCACAGCTTCTTATAATGCCTGTGAACACTGGACATGTTTTTCATGGTCACAATTATGTTTGGATTTATCTTCAAGAGAGAAAAATATTCTCTTAATATTTTTATCTCTTGTTTCTCCCACTGGAGTATTTTGGAATCTGCACAGGTCCAGAATAAGGTAAAAAAGGTGATACTGACTACTGATGGAGAATTTCTGTTAATGTTTTTCAGTTTTGGGAATCTAATGTGCTGAATGCTTTACACCATTGAAAATAAACTACTCAAGGGATTGTCATATACACTTATTTACTCCTGTGGCAATGCCCCAAAAATGCCAGACAGGACTGAATTTCCAGTTTACATTCTAACATACAAGCTCTTCTACCTTAGGCTGCGGGTAGGTTACTGTGATTTTGTTAAGACAATTTAATTGCATCTCCTGATCACTGAGGTTCCTGTTGCCAAGTGTGGGGTTTCTTACTGTTCTATTTCTTTGCAAATAAAATGCATTTATTTAAATTACCTTGGTAGTGCTCTGATAATTTTAGATATACTGTCTAAACTACAAATAAAATTCTCAATTGATAATGTTCTAAAAACCATTTTCTATCAATAGTTACTGAGAGGTTTGAGGGGGTTCCAGTCCAGATTTGAGGTATAAACCATAGCTCTTTGGATGACTTGCATCTTGATACAGTGAAGTGTCCACACAATCTGAGCTGCCTTTCAGTATTGCCTGATGGACCCAAGCAATGAATTACCAAGTATTTCTTATACTCACAGAAAGATAATGAGATTTAAACCCAGTGCTTCTCTCTAATGTCCCCTCCCTCTAAAGGACATTCTTTAAAGGGTTTCTATTTTTAAATTTTGTTGAAATAGATAATTATGAAATTATCTACATTATATGATACATGCAATTTGGAGGACAATCTTTCTCAAAGCTAACTTCTGATGTGCTATAATCCTTTGGACTGAATGAAAAGAATGTTCTTGACTTCTAAACAGAAGAATTAATGAAAGCATTGTACACACTGTATAAAAATTTTGAAAGAGCTGAAAAGTGCCTTTGATTTTTTTCTAAAATAAAGTGCTTTTCTCCACTCAAGCAGTAAAGTTCAAAAAAAAAGGCATTTCTATTCAATACCAAGATACATATTATTCTGCAAAATAGCAGTGAAGTGGAAAAACATGGGGATTTTTTTTTGAATCAGACATATCTATTTTTACAGATAGGGATATAGTTAATCTGTCCCAATTTAGGCCTCCTAAAGTATATAAACTATTCTCCAAAAGTATTTTTATTTTCTCAACAGAAAGATACAGGAATTTCAAGAGTAAAATTAATTCCAAGGGAGATAAAATGAATAGTTGACTGAAGATTCTTCTCCATTAACTTTAAAATTGGACATTGCCAACTTACAGAGTCTTAAACATCTTATTATTAGATATATAACAATGCATAATTATTATTTAATTTTAATATATAATTATATATATGAGAATATGTGTATGAGTATACATATTATTAACATTTAATTTACTGAAAATTCCTAATAGATAAAAATTGAATTATTTCAGTAAAAATCATATAAGCTTTAAACAGGAAAGAAAACAACAAAAAAGTATATTGCAGGTGTGTTTTCTTAAGTTCTTTTCCTAATAAAGACCTTGTCTTAATATTCTCACAACATAGATCTTTGGATCAAATGCAATACAACAAGAGGATAGGTATAAAAGGCTTTGAGACGTAAGAGTACCTGTGGCTATATCAAATGGCCCATCTTCTAAATGCCCTCTTCTCTTTGTATTAGAAATCACATCATGATGCACATACTCCAGTCAGCTCTATTGGATTAATATCACACACCAATGCTGGAAGTATTTTTACTTCTAAGGGAGATGAAAACATCTGACATGGGTTTTCTCTATACCAAACAAAATACTGCTCCGTGTTTCAAGTTGTGGTATCTCTTGATGGGCTGTAAATGCAGTTACATAATTATCACTTCATGTTGTAGAGTGTTGTTTGAAATGGCAACCATAAAGGGAGTCTGCAAAGAAATTTATAAGGCTAGTCTTACCAGGAAGGTGCTGGGCTGGTACTTTGAGTTTTTGGTTCAGTTCCAGGCTCTGATGTATCCTTAACTGTGTGGTCTTTGGCCACAACTGTAGAAACAGAGATGATACTTTTCTGTCATCATTGGATTTTGTAACAATAAATGGACTAATGTTTGGGAAACATGGAAATAATGCATTGATGGTGGTCACACAAAGTAATAAATAGAATGTCAGTTTGTTAGAAAATTATTCATCTCTAATCAAAATAAATATCTACACGAAAACCAGGAAGCAAAAAATTCAAAATGTTTTGTGTGTGGTCTAAAGGATATAGACAGCATAGAGAGACTTAATTTGGTTTTATATTGCTACCACAGATTATATAGTTATTGCAATTCTTTGTTCTATCTACTACAGAAAAAAGAGCTGCCATTGTTTTGTATAACAGTGATGTTAAAAATTTTCTTAACCAACCTAACTATTTTAGCACAGGAATAGAAACTTGGTATCTCTTTAAAGAGCCAAAAGCAAAAGACTCTTAAGAAAATTAAAATGTTCTTTCACATTATGCATATTTTATACATAAAACTGCAGGGGATACTTGTTTAAGCTTGTTTCCACAAAAGGCAGTGAACAGAGGGAAAAGAGTGAACATTTTAGAGGGGGAAAATGTTTTATGCAAAAAGTGTAGAACTGAGCTACGTTTTAGCAAAGATATACTTCTTACATAATGATGCTTGCTATGCATTTCAAGTAAAGTCGTGCCTTGCAAATGACAAAGACCTGAACGACACAGAGAGAAAGTACCCCATGTTTTCATAAAAGCAAAAATATCAAACATCTCACAAAGAAAATACAGGTAATTTCTTGTCCATGAGCATCAGAAACCACAAAACCTATTTCCTACAATTCTGCAACTTGTTGATGGACTTCAATAGTTGGCTGAAGTATTTATAATGTATCTCTGGCAGTGTCTAGATGATATCTGATTCAGCAGCCAAGAGGGCCTCAAAGACTGCAGGCCTGGGTTCATAATTAGCCTCTGTCAGGGTTATGTGCTTTCTTCACACTGTCATCCACACAGCAGAAAACTTCTTATGCATCCCAAAGAGCTCCCATGACCAGGGAATCAAAATTCCAGGGTTATGCACCAGTGTAAGTCAGAGATCAACTGAGATGTATCTAAAGTGTGAACCTTCATGAAGAAGGTACATGTGCATGCCTCAGCTTTTCTATCAGAGGGGCTCTTACTCCTTTCTCCATTTCCTACATTTACAAAACACAGACAAGATAACTTTTTAAAACCTTTTCAACATTTTTTGTTGATGCTAGGATTGGAATTAAAAATGTACTGAGGACAGTAAAAGGGTTTTTACACATACATACACACACACACACACACACAGAGTATAACTGAATATACCTAGTTTCTGGATAACACCAGTCTTCAAAACTGGGTGAAAAACCCCCAAATATATATCATTGTGATCAAATACTTGCCTTCCTTTTTATACTATTCCTGAATTTTTCAGGTAAAAAAAAAAAAACTTCACATATAGGTCTAACCAAAAATCTCCACATTGCTCCGTCCAGAAAACTGGTCGGAGTATAAAGTACAATATAAAGAAATGGAGTACAATGGACCATGCAAATTCTCATATCTTACTGATGGAGAAAAATATGAGTATGTAGTTACCTGTGTCAGAGAAAATTCCTGCAGGAAGTATTGAGTCTAGAGAAAGATTTTACTTACGCTAATTTAAAAAAATAAATTCAAAAAATCATCTGCTGTGAAATTGTCCAAACGAAATTTTTCATTGTCCCATTGATTGATAAAATTGATTTTAGGCTTTCTATCACAAAGACAACAAAAGAAACACTTGATTATGTTTAAATTAAAGATGCTTATGATATTGAATGAGGTGGTGGAGTGCGTATTATGGATATTTACTCAATTTCACCATTTATTACTTAGATGCATATTTGTCAATTTACGAAAACAACTGTGATTTCTAAACCAAATACGCAGTTAAATAGTAGTGAACACTTCTGGGAAAGACAAGTACTACAGTAATCCAATTTCATGAAAGATGGATAGAGTGTTTGCAAGCACTTCTAATGTTGTTGAAACTTTAGAAGTTTCATATGTTTGTCATAGAGACCTACCAATGTGTCAAGAATTTCCTGCTGGTTCATCATTTCCTAGAAGGAGTGTTCCTTGTGTTATGACATTTGTTTGTTTGTTTGTTTGTTTTGTTTGTTTGTTTATCAAGAATTCTCAAGAAAGTAGACAAATGAAATTATATAAAATAAAATATTAGCCTTCCTTCCCATTGTATTCTAACTCTAGAAATTATTACTGACAAAAGCTTGTAAATGCTTGTAGACAAAAGGATATAAAGAGTAAGCTCTCTGAGCAGCTGCACATCTGGAATAACAAATAAGAATTCTGCTGGTTTGGCTCTAGTCCTGATATTTAAATTCTCTCTGGTAAATGCAGTAAGGTTTTATTATTGTCAAAGGGAGGTTTTGAGGAAGTACTTGAGTCTACAACCAGGATTTGGTCCATATAATCTAAAGCAGAATATAAAGTGGAGGAATAACAGCACAGTTTGAAAGTGATATGTGAAAAGTGTTCTTCATTTTCCTAATCTAACACACATTCCCAAGTTTTAATTAATTTTAGTGGTAAGTGAGCTAGTGAAATGCCGAACACATTAAATATTGTGCTAAACACTACTGGTTTAACACTATTTTCAGTTTTAATGCTGTTCTTTCTCCTAGGGGAACAAGAGTTAGAGCCTAAAGCAGGAATGTTATTTCTGCTCAGAAATCCATTATGGCCCTTTCCCCACAAAAGAAGAAATTGGAAATGAAAATTTGTCAATTCCCTTGAAAAAAAGGACTGGGCAATATATTGTCACAGCCCTGTTCTCACCAGATTTTAGTGGAGTTAACCCTGAGATAAAGACAGAGAATGTGTTTGCCAAGGTCATGATGTATTAACTTCTCTCAAAGGTCAGTGCAAAAGCTGAGTTAGGGAAAGTATGACAAATTGAAACCTAACTGATTTGATAGAAAGCCTCAATATGATGATACAGTTTGTTGCCAAGATTAAGAAGAATGTGCTGAGGCCATATATTTTAAGGGAAATTCTCCACCTAGAATTACAACCTGTGACTATCCAGCTTCTTTTGCATTGTTTCCCTAATGAATTCCCACACCATGTGTGGTACTAAGGCCAGTTTAATATAAAAGCCAAATGAAATAGAAAGACCACAAAATGTAACTCAATACAGAGTCTGTATTATATGTAAAGTTTAAGATACAAGAATCTAGAATTAGACTCAGTGCAAGCTAGTAAGGATGTTATCTAAATTTGAAAATAACACCATTCTTCTCTATGCTCCTGAATGTCAGATTAAGATGCCCAGATTTAGGTGTACACATGAAAACCAGGTGTGAAAACCAATGGAAGGCTCCAATTTAATGACATATCGTCAGTTGTGGTGTCTTATTGCATCTGAGATATCCTGAGTTAGCCTGTTAGACCTTAGGGTGACCTTAGGTAACCTGCAGTCTTCACCTCAAGGAAGTCAAAGAATGTCCCATACATCCTCAGCAAAACCTGGTAGCCTTAAGTGGGTATCTTGTAAACTCATAGATATCTTGGGTATTGTTATATTGAAACATCAGCCTTTCACATAGAAAGGAATTTGTCAAGAAATAAGTTTAGGGTCTGAATCATCAGGGTTTGTGCTCAAGCCTTACACATTTCTTATGCTGAGGATGCCTAATGCAGATTTATAGGATCAGGTTCCAGAAAATGTTGCAGCTCCTGCTTTTCTTTTTTCATAAGGGTGGAAAGAGAAAAGGAAAGATCTCTGCTTCAGCATGGTCTTCAGTATGTAGATAGTTGGATCTCCTGTTTCCTACCACTTTGCCCTGACCTCCGACAAATCATGGTGCACCCCCATCCATTCACTTTAAGGTATATATATATGCATGTATGTATGTTTCATACATAATGAAACATTATGGTAGCAAAAGAGATTCAGTATTGCCATTAGACAGCTCATCTGGTACTTATTCCAGATATGGAAGCTTATATTGCTAATTATGACAGGGTAAAACACCCCTTCTACCTTTCCCTTTGAAAGAAAATGTCCACAGCTACAGGACAGCTGTTGCTGATGTGTATTAGGCACTCTGAAGAGACGGAAGAAGAGTAACATCTAAGGTGATATTCATTGACCAAATTTATAGAGCAGGTATCTGCATCAAAGTCGGTTACCTGAAGTTGTCTTTGCTGTCAGTAGGAAGAAATATATTGCTCTAAGTCATATTTCATCACTTGATTATATATATTTATATATATATATATTTATATATATATATATATATAAAGATGATGATAGGTAAGTCATTGCCAAAATAAGATCCAGTCCATCTAACATTGGAAATCTAAGTCAGGGGAATAAATCCTCCCTCTGGAAGTATTAAAGGGAAGCCATTAGACTGGCTGTGCAGGTATAAATAATTGTCTTCAACAGTCTTAGGCCTCTAAAATGAAGGAAAAAGTTAGGCAATATTCCTCTCCCCATTACTGCATCTTAATGGAATCCATTTAGTTGGTAAACAAATAGTGAGATTTTTAAATTGGGACAGCTCAGGGCATGCTCATAAGCATAACTCCAAGTTTCATAGGAAATTCAGTGAAATAGTAAATAGAGGGGTTTTCTTGTGAGAACTGTTTTGGATAGAGTTTTGGACTCAATTCTTACTAAGGCTTTTATTAGCTATGCCTTACTCTCTCAACACACTACAACAGGAGCTTACTGACTACTGCAGGATTCTAGGTGACTGACTGCCTAAACTATGAGATCTTGTTTTTAGGTATTGATGACCTTGAAAGGCTGTATTTCCAATATAAGGAAAGTGATATGAAAAGTCTCAGTCACTGAGGAAAAAATATTACACTATTACAATACAAGTGAAAACAAGAGGCTCACATAAAGCACAGCTTTAACTATAAATTTTATTATCATATCAAGTAGGGTGTTTTGTACTCTGAAAATATGAATAAGGGTATCAACTTCTTCCTCTGACAGTTACTCGGGAGTTTGATGATAGAACACTGACTTTTTATATATAAGGTATTTTTTGATGGTTTATTCAAAGGCTCAGTTCCTTGTAAGGGTACCCAGACTTGCAATAAACTATGGTTGCTATGCCAGTCTGTTTCTATGATGGTGTGCCTTATATGTGTACACTTGCACAATAAGCTGAAAATTAAAAATGCTCTCTGCCTGTTGTATTTTAATAACCCTTGTGAACTGGAGCTGCAGTGTAGCTTTGAGGCTGTTTATTGCCACAGGTTGGTTATTCCTGTAAGACAATATGAGCAACTGATGATTAATACTTACTTGGCTATGTATTTTGCCACCTCCAACCTACTTGCAGAATGTTAAAACAAGTCTTGACTTGCATAATTGTATTCTACAAATAGTGCATTTTATTTTTCAAAATGGTCAACACTATCTTATGAAAGTGAGAAAAGAGTCCATTTCCCCAACTCACAAATGTATTAAAATAATTGATTGAACTCCCTTTTTTTTGTTTCATGTTTGCAAATTTTTTCTCCAAATAATTGTGCAGTGAGGAGGCTCTTTGTAGTAGCTGATCTCTTCTATAAAGGGGCCTAGATATTAGATTCACCCATTTTTCTCTTAATTCTCAGTATTGAGCTCTGACCTGATAATTTTTCCTAGATGTTGACTGGCAATTCCTTGTGTACCCTTGAGGATATAGCTTTTGTGGTGACACTAATGAAAATCTCAAGCTTCCAGAACAGCTAGACCTAAACATCTGCCCAAGTAATACAGGAAATTATCCATCTCCTCTTGTTTCTTGTAGTTCTGGGTAAATTCCTGAGCAGAATTTTACTCCTAACACCTGGAGTGCATTTGTAACATTAGATATGGCTCTGTTTCAACAGTAAAAATACATCATCTTAGAGAAGTTTGTGTAGCTAAATGTAACTGCTTCTGATGATAAAAATGTTTCCACATTTTTATTGGAACCATTTGTGTATACAACGTTCAATTCTGTTGATGTTGAGATTAACTATACTGTTATTTAGTGCCTTGGAAATGTTTTCCTTCACACTGTGTAGTAACCTTTTGGTTGATTTGGCCCCAATGGAAGATTTAGCCCTAAGTGTATACTTTGAAAAAATAACATCTGTTCCAGTAAAAATAAATTTGAGAAAAGGCAATTAAATAACAGAACATTTATGACTATGTTAACTCCATGAGGAATTCCTGATAGGATCAGGACCTTTGTGACATAACATTATGGTGATATATATATAGTCTTCAACCAGGAATTTCATAAAGATGCAGAGTAGGAGTCTCAATAAAGAAGAAACACTTCAAAGTAACATTCGTCCAAACAATTATAAAGTTTAGTTAGAGAAACAAGAAAGAATTGAAATATCAAAACAGGAAGAAAGATTATTATTCATCTTCATAGAAATGATGATTTACAAAGAACATCAGATCCTCCTGACAAATGAAATCAGGAGTGGGTGTCTGACTTACTAAGGAACTGATTCATGCCTTTTAGAAATACATAGAACTTTGAAAATACTTTCGCATCTATGCTTACTTAATATAATTAAAGCACCTATGAAATTGAAATTCACATGAAGAAATGGAATAGGTGACCGTTTTTGTCTCATGGAATTTGCACTTGCATTCGATGGTAAGAGTAGATAAATTTTATTATATCATGAACTCTGACCTCATCATTGATCATGAAATTTATATAAAATATTGCTTTTTAGAGCTATAGTTCAATCTACTAGATTCCTTATCCTAATTTAGATTTCAACAAAACAGATTCTGAAAGAGTAGTGCTTGTTGCGATCTCAATTTTGCAACACATTACACACATGATTAGCTTCAAGCACATAACCATTCATGCTGCACATAAACACACCCACATGTGTTTGCCAGGTAAAAACCTGAATGAGTACAGTGGGACAAGTTCTTATTTAAGATTTGGCAAAATACATTTGCATGTAGTATATATTGTAGGTATATTTATGCTCATAAATACATGTCCTGAGCTAAATTTTTTCCTAGGTAGTTGAAAAAAAAAAGCATATTATAGAATCACAGTTAACAAACATCTCCTTCCAATCTTTGCAATTTCATTCCCTCCGTTTATGAAGAAGACTTAGATGGGCCTAAAAAGTTGAAATTTCTAAAATGAAGGTTAAATTTATGCTCTTCAAATCTTGGGGTAGGAGATGAGATTTAGCTGTCTAAGTGTAGGTCACTAGTACTACTTTTAACATCTTGGTGTATGGGAATGACTTCTGTAGGTCTTAACATCTTTTATGCTGCCTGTGAATATCTCAGACAAGATATTTCACTTCAAACTACTAGATACTGATGATTAACTGGCTGAAATAAGTTCACTATTATACAGTTGCCTACATTGTGGACACGTAAATTAAAGCAAGACAAATTGTACAAAGAGTTATAGAAAACTTAGATGATGAGGAACAAGCACCTCAAATTGGTTGTGGGTGATCTCAAGCAAGAGCCACCAGTGTTGCATATGCTTATCCTACTTGGATGTTTATATGATATATTTCATTAATGTCCAAATGATACAGAAAATAGTATTCAGTGCAAGAGTCACTCCAAAATAATGCAAAATGAAGGCCTGCTTACATGGGTCAATCAGCTCTTGTTCCTCCTTTCTCTTTCCTTGCACCTGTGTCCTTCTACTTTCTCTTCTGCTTTTGCAGTTTCATCTTTTGCTCCACAACAAGTACATGCAGCCACTCCCAAGGTTTGCTCAAAATTACTAATTCAGCTGAAAAAAAAAATCCAGTTTTGGTTTTCCACTTCAGTTTTCAATTGATTTAGAGAGCTAAGGAAATGCACAGAGGAGTCCAAAAGAGGTCAAATACAGTGACTGAAGTGGGAAAGGAAAAGGAAAGGAAAAGGAAAAGGAAAAGGAAAAGGAAAAGGAAAAGGAAAAGGAAAAGGAAAAGGAAAAGGAAAAGGA
>VZUI01035691.1:0-41290 GCA_013401135.1 Cettia cetti | reverse complement strand
CGCGGGGGGCGGGGCCGGGGGCGGGATGCGGCGGGCGAGGCGCGGCCCCGCCGGGGGTCCCGGGGGCACCGAGCTCCACGAGCTGCCCGGCCCCGGGCCGGCAGCGCTGCCCCTCCGGCCTCGGGGCCCTTCAGCTTCCTCTCCCCCAGGGCAGTGTCCAAGCATCATCGCCACGAGCGTCTTGGCATCACTTAAAATAATAAACTTGCAGCTAACCAGGAGCTGTCGTCACCGTCCGTCTCCTTGTCTAAAGCACGATGTCCTTGCTGCTCCTCTTAATTTCAGTTGTCCATGTCAGGCCAGAGTGAGTCAAGATGGCAGCACCATCCAATTCTTGGGTGCTCAGGCTGTAACCATTGAGTGATTTCTGTTAGCCATGCTCCTTCCAGGACTTGGCTGTAACCCTTGTGTGACTTCCATTAGCCATTCCCCTTCCAGGACTTGACTGTAACCCTTGTGTGACTTCCATTAGCCATTCCCCTTCCAGGACTTGGCTGTAACCCTTGTGTGACTTCCATTAGCCATTCTCCTTCCAGGACTTGGCTGTAATCCTTGTGCCATGAACATCCCAGCTCTTGGTCCATCATTGTCACAACTTGGGCCGTCACTGTCACCTCTTGGTCTGTAGGCACACTGTCCGTTCTCATCTATTTGGTATCATAGAATAATTAAGGTTGGAAAACACCTCCAAGATGATCAAGTCCAACTTTACTTGAAGAGTTACTTCATCTCTCAAACTAGTGGGAGGTTCTTTCTGGCCAATACTTTGTAGCTGTGAAGGAACCCTGGGTGAATGTCTTAAGCAGTGCTGAAAATAATTGTACTGTGAGTCCAGTCCTCTTTCCTGCACACATGTAGCATTTGGTTGAAAGTGTTTTGCCAGGAATGGGATTTAAATCATGTTTGTGCTTGTGTGGAAGAGTCCATAGCCCACTAAAAGACTGAGCTGTCCAGTTTCCTTTTCTCAAAGATGCTTTCCCATTCTTCAGCCTTGGGAAATACAAGAGCAGAGGCTCAAGTTTTTCATTGGTGCACGGGAGAGAAGTCTTAACTGCTGAATTTGTGTCAGGGAACTTGAAACTTGTGATTATAGGGAAACTAATTGTTACCAAACAGAACATGACCTCCCAGGGTCTCACTGGGTGAGCTGTGTAGGTGTCTGACTACTCTGCAGTTAGGGAATGAACATCATTTGTGAATTTCTTAAGCCTGTGTCTTTCAAACACTTTATTTACAGGCTCCTGGAATTTTGTGGAATAGCTCATAAACATGCAGGTCTTTGGGGGAATCAAATAGTGGCTAGCTGCAAGAAGTGTGAAGGGAAATGTATGCATGTAGGGTGGTAACTTGAGAAATCTTGAATTAAACTTCATTTCCAATGATTGAAGTGTTGGTGGACATAAGGAAACCTTGAAGTGTTGGAGCAGGTTGCTCAGAGGTCGTGCAGTCTGTCCTGGTGTCTCTGGTCCCTTGACATGCTCCATTTATCTGGAGAGTTACTTGGTGTCACCTGCAGAAAAAGAGAACATTGCCTTATTTCTTCTCAAGCTTGTCAGTTATCCACTGAGGAATAACAAATATCAGGTCTCAGGAAAAGTAATTTCTCTCTCTGTTGGCTAATTATTCCCTGGGTGCCAAGTCTGGAATTCTCCATCAGTTATTGCTCCACATGTCTCTGTAAGATATGGAAATCCTCCTGTTGGCATCAACAACGTTTTCTGCTCCTGCTGAAGCAGAGGACTTCAGTGAAACTTAGGAATGATCCAGGAAAGTTGTGTTGCCCTGAGCAAGTAAATTAGTAAAGAGGAAACACAACTTGCCTGTGAGGCATCATCCCAAAGCCGGTTTTGTGCCAAGATGTTCTTGAGGAACGTAGGGAGAAGTGAATCCTGGGCTGTCCAAAGGCTGATGGAGCCTGTGAGGAGTGAGATTAGCAAGCTGTAAATCCAGCACACAGAGATCTCCTAATAACTAATGAGGTCATGGAAGACCTGCATATCCCAGTTCTCCTCCCCATGGTGGCCCTGTTCCCATTCTACAGGAGGTCATGATTTTGGATTCTTCCAAGTCTTGCACCTAAGGCATAACAAGCATTTCTTATAAAAATTATTTTCCTTTGTGTGGAGAAAATAAAGACTAGTTTAATGATTTCTTCAGACAGGAGCTTAGCAGTTGGTGGTGTTTTCAGAATTGTTCTTTTCAGTATTGGAATCTCTGCAATTATTCCAGAAGCACATACACTGAAACTGGCATGTTGCAAATCCCATGGATAAGCAGTCACCATCTTTTTACTCAATCCATGAATGAGCAACAAACTAAAAAATTAAGTTTTTGCCAGTCTAAGACTGACAGAAGTTTATCTAATTTGATTTTTAATAGGTTTTGGTAAGTTTTTATGGCTAAATTGTTTTAGAGCAGGGTAATTTCTGCCCTAAATCAAAACGTTGTCTGTGCTAAGGAAAACATTTACTGCATAAGACCAATATTAATTTGAAAGAGATCTGCTGCTATGTTTTTTTACGTAGTTTATAAAAATATTTATGGCAATACAACTTTAATCTGTGTATAATATCATTGTTTTGAACAGTTAATTGTTTTGACTAGAATGTTCATTTATTTACAACAGTTGTCTATACCCCCTTGGACTAGACAAGACAGTTTGGGCTGTACTGAAATTTGACACTTGGGCTGTTGGAAATTAATGTGGTGTGAACAGGTGAACACTTGGGTGTCCACATCAATAAAACAGATGTTTGCAAAAGATTTTTAATTTTGCATGACTGTAATTAAAAATTTAAGGAGATCATCTCATTTAGAAAGTTTTGTTGCAAAATTACTCCAGAATGATACAAAGATGATGAAAATGTTTCTCTGTGAAGAGATGTTTTAGTGTCATAATCTTTGAATTCTCTTTTCAAAAATGAGCATAGTGGATCCCAAGCATATAGGTTAAGACTTTTCACATTGTGTAAAATACAGAAAGTTAAGTCAGCTCTTTTTGCATCTTTGGGATTGTGGAATTTAATTCTCAAATCACTCACATCGTTCTTGAAGTGGTTACCTCAACTCTTCTCTCATTAGGGGCTGGAACTGGATGATCTTTAAGGTCTCTTCCAACCCAACCCATCCTGAGATTCTACGATGGATGACTCTTGTCATCCTCATTCCTTGCAGAATGCCTTTCTCATAGGAAGTTTTCTCTCATGAACTTCAAGGTTTTCTGTCAATGACTGACTCAGTTCAGATGATTTCCATCATCCATTCCATGAGTGTGGTAAAGGCCTGAGAGCTCTTGGGCCTCACTCGTGCTGTTGCTTGTAACTCTTGTTCTCTGGAATCCTCTGAACTCCTCAAAAGGTTTCTGCAGCAGAGAATATTTCATTGAAGACATGTCAGCAGAACTGGAGGTGCTTACAGTGTCCATCCTTTTAGCCTGTGTTCAGCCTGTAGTGCTGTTCTCTTTTCCTCTAGAAGTGCTCAGAAATTCCAAGGGAAATAAAAAGTTTAAGAGACTGTAACTTTACCAAACTGATACTGATCCAAACATTATGTGATGTATCCGTCCTTTCTGTAAATACTGATTGAAGAATGATGGCAATATATTTAATTTTGGTTACTGTGTTTCCTACTGCTTTAGATAAATTTGTTTAATTTTAAAAGTAGCTGGAAGTATCATAGAGGTTACATCTACATTAGATAGTTTTAAAGTGTGTTGTGTCTTATGCCTTTGAATTTTTTAGTAAAAAATGTGTGATGACCAACTGTTGTCATAACCAAAGTTTAACACATCAGATATTTGGTGACAAAGCCAAGACTTTAATTCTACATTCGGTCCTTTTCCCTTCTGATAGCTGGTCCACAGTCCCAGGGCAGGATAAATTGCTGCTGCCAGAATTCCTTAATTTCCTTTGCAAAGAGAGGAAACCTGGATCATTAGCCTAATAAACGAATGTTTAGTTGTCTAAATTTAGGTGAGAAGAACTTGAAAAAAAGTTAGCACAACTATACAGAGTTATTCCCACAGGAGACATTTTAGAGTACTTCCTTTTTTATCATTATTTTTTTAATAACTTATTTGTGTACTTCTGCAAATCTTGATATTTCTTAGAAGAGTTGAAAGTACATGAAAAGATTTCATCTGCATTGAAATTCATCTTTAAATGCTGCTATTTGCTTTATGAACTACAGTTAATGCTCTTAGTACTTAACTGAGGTACAGTTAAGGCTATTAACAGGATTTTATTGTGTTTAATTGTGGAAAGGGTGAAAAGGAAGCCAGAGTTTTGAAGAATGAAGTAGATACTGTGTCTCTTTAAGGACAGAAATGCTGAAATAGAATTGGATGTACATAGAGCTCTCCTATTTGCACCATCAATTGCTGTTGGCACTGAACTCTTAGGAGAGGGGAAAGGACTTGCAGGACCTGATGGAGCTGAGCCCAGTCACTGGTGTGGGGCTGGCAACACCAACCAGGCTGAGCAGGAGATGGTCCTGCTGTGTTTGTCAACAAGCAAAAGGTGCTACAGTTGTAAATTTTCTCGATTTTGTGCACGAAACCACCTTGTGGGTTTCTCAGTTGAGGACAGATTCTAATGATGAGCAGAGATCTTCAGTTCCAAACAGTTCACTCCTTTTAAAAATTATTTTACTGTGGATTTGGTTTATTTTTTCTCCTATTAGTAGTATAGCTAGTAGCAACTAATTACTAACATCATTAATCATCTTTCTGGAAGGGACATTGAGTAGAGCGATCTTCCTGAGGTTCTAGTGCTGCTGCTCCAACCTGGATTGTCACCCTTCGTACTTCTTAGTTGTATTCAATGGACTGGCTTTCCCTAAAAGACACACTGATGGCTTTCTCTTAATGAGCTGTTCAGCCTCTGAGCTGAATGAAATTAAGGGGATTCCCTGCTTTGCAGAACATAATCTTCTCACTAGCCATATTTCTGAAAGCTTTGGCCAAAAGCACACATTTGTGATCTGGACAGTGCTGGCCTGTTTGTGGAATAAACTAAAATATGTAACCGAACTGAAACACTTTGTTTGGAGTCAGTAACTGCTGAGCATCACAACGTAAACATATTGTAACACTGACCCTGCTCTGATAGTGGGGACTTTTACATCCTTGTAATTTTCATTTCATTTTCCTGTCTTACGCTATAAGAAACTGAAATTGTTTTTATTTCAGCTCATTTACAGCCTTAGTTTAACCAAAATCCCAGCCTTAGTGGTTAGTTGTGTCTTACCAGCAGCAGAGGAGTTCCCCACAGAGCCAGGGGTGAGGTTTTGAGGGAAGAAGTTTGTTGTTTGGAAACAAAGTCTTTCTTGTGGATGTCTTGGTTTGTTTGCTTGCTGTGTGGTTTATGTCTGCGTGTGTTTAATTGCAAAGCCCAAAGCTCATCAAATCCGGTGTCTTTGCAAAGACCACTGCAAGGAAATAATTGTTGTTAATAACAAATATTAGGGCGAAATGAAGGTAGTGAATTCCTGGCAGAGGTTGTCCAGAGGAGCTGTGGCTGTCCCAATCCCTGGAAGTGTCCAAGGCCAGGATGGAGAGGGCCTGGAGCAACCTGGGACAGTGGAAGGTGTCCCTGCCTGCCCATGGCAGCCTTTGGAACAAGATGATCTTTAAGGTTCTTTCCAACCCAAACCAGTCTGGGATTCTGTGATTGTGGGGTGAAACCATCACATGTGGAGCTGCTTCCTTCTCAAGTCCGTGATTTTGTGGGTGAATGGGAGAAGGGCTTGGATCCTCCTGTGGTTTTGTAGGTATAGATTAAATCCATCAATATTCCAGAAAAAAATAAGGCTCTCTGTGACTTCTGTGTGTTTGACAAATTCACTTGGCCCCATATATGTTGATATCAGTATGCAGGTTCTGTGTGTGTGCTAGGTGGGTATGGAAACTCTAAGGTTTGTTTGGAATTGGGCTGTGAATATTCCAAAAGCTCAGGAATATCAGAAAAGCCTGGTGACAGAAAGGGCTGATAAACTTCTATACTGAACTGCTCCCTGTGATTTCGGGTGAATTGTCCAAAATCCTTAAAATACAGAAAAGAAAGAGGAGCAGCACATGCCTAAATCTTTTTTCCCGACACTTAAAAATTAAAGATGTGTATGTGAGATGGAAAGTAAAACTGTATTTCTTGAACAGAATACAGGGAGCCACAAGCAGCTGGGAAATGCCTGGTTTGTTGTTGTTTTTGTTTTTTTTTTTACATTGGAGCTTGATTGGGATTTGCCTTTAAAAACTCCCATCACCATCTCCACTGTATTACCCTCAGACTAGATGAGAAGCAATCTATTTGAGTGTTCAGCATGGCTCAGGGAAGCCTCAAAGCTGCTGAGCTCGCTGAGTCCCTCTCCCCGGAGGGGCTCCGGGCCCGTTCCCGGCGGAAGGTGCCTGTCCCTGCCGGTGCCGGGGGTCCCAGAGCCGGCTAGGGGGGGCTCTGCCGGCCTGGCCGCGCTCAGCTCTATGGCTGTGACCCCGCCAGGTTCTCTTCCTGCCGCAGCCCTTCTTTTCCTGTGGCAGGTATCTGCGGCAGCCCGGCTCTTTGTTAGCCTGTCTGTTCCCTCCCCAGGTGCTCCGAAGGTACGGATCCTTAGGGCTGGCCGTGTTTCGGTGGGGAGCGGCTCCGGCAGGGCTCGCTGTGCAATCCTGAGCGTGCCGCGGAGTTTTGCGGTGCCAGAGGTGCAGCGCGGTTGCCTGCCTGCCTGGCATCCCTGCCGGGGCCGTGTCATGTGGAAAAGGTCAGGGGATGCTTCCTGAGCTCACCCCACCTGCCTCAAGAATAGCGATTGAAATTTCAGTCCCTTTTTTAATTTTTTTTAATTTATTTTTTTTTTGTTTCAAACCGTGTCTTGTCAGTTGAATGAATTCTGGAGTGGGGATTATGCTGTGCACAGAAGGACAAGGAAACTACCGGCAAACTGAGAATGATCTCTGACTGTTTTAATTGTAGTTCTCTTAACATCTGCTTCCTTTCCACAGTTTGTTTATGGGTATGGTAAAATCAAACTTCAGAAGCTTACTAGAAACGTGTCTGTGTGTGTAAAGTAGTTACACTGTTTTGTTTATTTGTTAATGGAATTTTCTGTTTTGCATACAAAGCAATACTTCATAGCTATAGGCAGCTTTTCTCTTTATATGCCACAAAAAAAAATTTCTATGAATTGTTTGATTTATGGATTCCATGGCAATGTTGAACACCGTTAAGGTATGGATCAGCTTTTTAGTTATTTCAAATTAGCACATTGTATTGAAGTGTAAATATGTGTCCTTCTGTCCTGGCTCTCAGCAAAGGCAGGTTAATGCTGTGGCTGTGACACTGCTCCCTTGGAGTCTCATGTACATCTATAAAAAAACAGTGACATATCTGGTGGAATTTGATTTTTTTTTTATAAAAGCAATGCTGTCTTTATTTATAGAATAGTTAATTTTAAGCAAGTCACGCTGCTTTCAGAAATGCCTCATTGTTTTGTCACCATTTCTGTATCCTTGTTTCATTTCATTCATTCATTTATTTGTTTTTTACAGCCTGAGTAGGCAGAGCCCTGCTCTGTGTGCAGTGTTAGCTAATGAGGCAGTCACTAAGAAAGATATAGCCTAAAACAATGAATTTCACTAATGCAAAACTCAAACTGTTCTATATTTAACTCTTATAGAGTTAAATGATTTAAAACACTAAGAATTATTATTCTCTGGCAAATGTTGGCTAAGATGATTTAATGAAGGTGGTTCAGAATATTGTATTATTGAGTTTTGTTTTACAACTGCAAATGTCTTTTGAGGACTAAGCTGAAGAGTTGAAGCCTCAGTATTTGAACAGTAAACTCTGTTCCTGAGACTTTGCTTTTGTAGTTATCAAGGACTTAATGTGGGGTGTTGAGGTACCTCTCTCCTCAGATCTGGCAAAAGTGACCCAGGGGAAATGCCATCAGTTCTATGTTTGCTGCTCAAGTACTTTTGCTCCATTTCTACAAAATCTTAAAATCTCTGAGCAGAAGAAATAACAGGAATTAAGGGTGATGATGGCTAATGAAAGGAGGAAGCATGAGGACTGGAGAGAGGGAATTGCCTTGCAGAACTGTAATAGAATAATACAGAAATAGTAAGTTAGGTGGTGTTCACATTTCTGTGTGATACAAGACCAGTTAAAAGCTAATGATTGATTAAAGTGATACATTTTTGTAACTGGTGATACACAAAATTTCTTCCTGAGGTGGCATTAAACAAGACTGTAATGACATTGGCAAAGGGACTAGAAGTGTATGACTGAGACAGTACCCCAAATTAATGCAGAAAAAATATATAACTCTAATTTCAGGGACAGTCCAGTTATAGACTTATAGAATGGATAATTTGTTGGGGATATATATGTGTGTGTGTGTGTAGATACATATGTGTACACACACTATCATCCAAACACTTCCCCTGTTTCTCTCCCTTTGAATTTACATGTGTGGGAGTTCTGATGATGTTCACAATCAGAAAGTAGATGGTGGCTTAGATAAGGCTGCTAGTATTGTCAGATCCTGGAGTTCTTGGTTTATAAATATTTCCAGGGAAAGCTTTTGACCACAAACAGATCTTTGTCTGTACTTAAGAACCTTTTGAAAGAAGAAGAAATCCAAGATGATCTCTTCTTCTCATAGCCTCACAAAATAATGAGTAAAGAAACAAAACAGGGTTGTTTTTTTTTCCCTAGGATGACCTTGTGTTTGGGAAGTGTCTTGGATTCTTTCCAGGGAGATGGTAAATGTTTTCCAGCTTCTCCATAATATTTATGGGAGTCCCTAATGCTCTTGCAGGTGGCCCCTTGTGCTGACTTGCCTGTTAGTGTTTCTTTGAATGAAACAGTTAGAGAGATCCACACTGCAAAGTGTAGCCCTTGTAATAGCAGCATTCCTGGCGTTGTCAGCTGTTGGTAAAAAGATTTGTTAGCCCCAGAAGAGGAGAAGGAACACCTAGGGTTTGGATATGTAAGGCAACCAGGGTTGTGCAGGACTTGGAATACTTTCCCTCAGCTACTCTGGCTCTCAAAAGAGTTAAAGTACTTTGATACAAATCTCCTCTGAGGAAAGGATGAACTCATGCTTTGTCTCAACTGAAAATTCCCTTCATCCTACCATCAAATTCTGTTGTAGCATTTTTGGAGAGGATAGAGAATTCCTGACAGGAAGCAAAAAAGGATCAAAAAGGGTCAGTATAGAGTCAAGGACCTGGGCTATTGTTTTTGTCTCCCACAACTTCATGCTCTGATATTATTGTCAAATGGCACAAATTCCTTTCCATGTTCTTCTCTAATAGCAGCACACCCCTGCTTCCCTGTTGTCAGCAGCTTGTGTGAGCACTTAGTATATCCAGTATGTGTGGGAATTAGTTCTACACCTGTATAAACTTAGTTGACTGAATGGGCTTCTAGCTCAACAGTAAACTTCCATCTTCCAGACACTCCTGAGATCATTACAGCAGGAATAGAGCTCAGGCCTTGCAAGCCTTCCTGGGAGGTGTTTCCTTACTCTTTCCCTGTAGATAATTACATGGAGGAGACTTGCATTGGCCTTGTGGAACTGTAACCTTGTTTTGTTTTGGTTTTGTGTTTCACTTTTCCAGCCTCAAGTGTCTGCTCAGAGAAACTAGAAAGTTCTGGTGCAGTATCCAGCTGACATGATACCATGCTGGACAGGTCCTCACTATTCCATGTGTGTCCAGTTAAGCTGAAGGAGCTACCTTGTCTTTGCAGACCTGCAAGTGGTACTGGAAAGAGACTTTTTGCCATCAAATGACCTCTGGGACAGTCTGTTGTCATCCTTTCCTAGAGCTGGCTGCTACCAAACTGATAGTTCCCATCACACTCCTGAGAAATACCGGATTTATCAACTAAATGACTTGAGTTAAATGAAATTAGGGCTTATCCCTTTGCTATCAAATCCCATTACTTTCCCTAAGATGGCTTAAGAATTGCAGTGTGAGCAGGATCTACCAGGAAAGAAGTGTAGAGCTGGCAATGCAGAGAAAGGAGAGAGGGCATAAATGAATTACTGTTATCTCTTGGGCAGAAAAGAAGGCTGCTAGTGATTTGGACATTCTGAAGGAAACTTTGATTATCCTTCTCCAGGCAGCATCCAAGCATGCCAACAACTTCAACATCTGTCAGAGGATGTTTAATGCAGACAGATGTTTGTGCAGCACTCAGCATCTGGTTCTTCTGTGCTTGCAGGCACACTGACAGTCACTGTGTTGGGAGGTTAAGCATTACAGTTCTCTGTTCATGGAAAGAGGACATTCCCTGTAAGGGAGGTGAAACCCTTGGATCTGTGCAGCCCCTGGCAGTGGGAGCTGCCCATGCTCCTGTTTTTCATTGAAGATGTTCAGAGGGAATGAAGGCTCCTAGAGCACCAGGGCAGAATTTGTGGCCTTGACCTGGTACCACTATTCCAGGCAGAAGAGAAAATTGACATTCCCTTCCCTCTCTCCTCTGGGAAGCAACACTATTTCTAAATTTTCCTTGGGTGCCTTTTCTATGTATTTTGAAGTCATTAGGGTAGGTGTGGCTTCTCAGTGATGTAACAGTCTTAATTCATAAAAATTTGCTTGGGGCAAGGAAGGAAGGAGGAGGAATTGTGATCCTTCTGCTTGGTTTTGATCAGATACTTTTTAGCAAAGTACATGGCAGCTGACCAAGACAATGACACAGTGCTTTCCTTTTTTACAGTTTGAAGATAAATCTGATGCAGTATTTGATATTACAGAAAAATGTAAGTATTTCTATTTATTCTCTAATGTCATAGTTTCACAAAGCCTTTCTTGGAAGTGTCATTGCTGCTGAACAGGACTGTCTTGCCCTTATCCCAGCCCTTCCTGCTCATTCCCTCCTGCATTGCCTTCTCCACAAGTGCTACAAGTGAGGTGAATGGAAATTAATATTTTTTTCTTTCTTTGGTTAGTTTTATTCAGTTCAGCTTCTGCCTCAGAGTGGTGAGGGTGACTGAACCATTTCTATGTCAGCAATTTTTTCACAGTAATGTTGGCCCGAGAAGGCTGAGAGTATTCAAGGAACTGCAGCATCAGCCAGATTAGGACACTCACTCTTCTCCTTTGTTACACGTGAAGTTGGTCACATTTCTGACTGTTCACTGGGATTTTTTTCTCCCTAGGTGGTGAAATTATGGATGCAGAGATGGCTGAGGATGCTGAGCACAACTTAACCCCCACCCTCGAGAGCTTGTCTTACGGAGTACCGAACCGAGCAGGACCTGAAAATTCACTGCAGGGTGATGATCATGATTATTTTCTGAACTCTGGGGATCTTGCAGGCATACCTGTTGTTGGGAGTGACAACGAAGATGATCAGAATTTCACTCCAAAAGACGCTCTTTCTTCAGCAATTCATGATGAAGATCATCTGGAAGAGGGCAAGACAGTTCCAGATCATGAACTGGACAATGAAAAAGAAATTCAGGTTCAGAATGCAATCCAGAAGGATCTCAATTCCCCCTTTGAGCAGGGCCCTGTATTTAAATCACTTCAAAAAGATTTTAGCATAACACGAGATAATGGCAAAGAGACTTTTTCAGCAAAGGACAAGAATAGAGAAGGACATTTTCAAGAATGTGAAAAACGGTTGGAAAAAATCCCTAAAGATATGGATTCTAGATTGAAAAGCAGTTTTCTTGACAAAACAGGTAACTGTTGACATCATAGACCTGGCTGCCCAGCAAAGAGGAAGAAAGAACTAGAGAGAAATCAGCAATAGGGCTAATTATTGAAAACATCACCTTGTTGAAGAGAACAGGCAGAGCTGTATGTAGGGGAACACTTTATGAAGAACCCTGAAATCCAATGAACTCTGTGTTAGGAGGAGAATTTGCAAAGGGCTTGACAGTGTCAGGGAGGTCTCATCCTCCACAGCTTGTTACAGAGCCTCAACACATCCTTTGTTGTTGTGGTTTCCGAAACCAAGCTGGGTGACAATTCAAGCTTCCTTTTGGTTTTTCTCACTGTTTTTTATAGACCATGGAACTTCTTAAAAGAAAAGGTGATGAAATTTAGGTTAAGTTGATGGCTAGTAAAGATTTTTCAAGCGAAGCACCAGTTCTTCACTAATGCCTAGGCATTTAAAGCAGTATGGATTTGATAGTATCAGGGAAAGGCTTGCTAGAAAGGAGTTAGTGTCTGCAGGAACTAAGCCAGAACATAGCTTGAAATCTGCTTTTCCTGGGAGACTGCTCCCCTTCTTCCTCAAATACTTGTGTCTTGGACTTCATCCAGCCAACATGGAGAGAACCAAAGCTGCCTAAAATCCCTTTCTCATTTGACAGTCACCATAATCTTGCTGCCCACACACTTATTTTTGACTTCCCAAGCTCTGCAAGTTACAGCAGAACAGTGAATGAAGGAGTTAAGAATAACCAAGCAGGAACACATGATTTAATCTTATTCAGCAGAGGGAGGCTGAGCCAGCATGTGAGGGACTCCTGGTTGCTTGTTCACATTCACAGCTTACAGTTCTGAGGTTTAAACTTTATATGTTCAGCAACAGCATCTTAAAATCAGTGCTTCCAGGTGGCACCAATGATAGAGAAGCAATAAAGATATTTTTTAAAATAAAGGAAAATTACAGATAAATCTCTGCTTTTACTTTCAGTTAGAAATCGAGGGAAGAATGGTTCTGTACAGAAGATGTATTTCAGAAAGTTGTAAATACTTACAGTTAAAAGATCAGATAAAGTAGTCAGTAGTTGAAACCAGAATGATAAATGTTCGTGGTAGCATCCAGTATCTAGGCAAATTCAAAGTTTCTAAATGATACATTCTAAAAAAGCAGAAGATGCTATTTCCTGAGAAGAGGGGAAAAGGCAAAAGATCAGAACAGCAAAGAAAAAGCTGGAAGATGTTGTCCTGAGAAGTATTTTGTGATTTAAATGTCAAAACAGGAGAATTCAGAACCTGCTGGGGTGTGGAAAATTCTGAATGAACAATTTGCGTCGGAAGTTTACAATTATTTTGCTGGAATGGGAAAATAATGATTCACTAGAATAATTTAAGAGAGTCAATTCTCTTTAGGGATTGCCACCTTACTTGCAGGGAGGAGAAAGGGAGAAGTTTCATAGTGGTGAGGTTCTGTCAGACACTGGGGTTGGGGAGCAGGATGAGACTCTGATAGTTTTAAAGGAAATGCATTGGAACCTGTATTCATTTCTATTTAATGTATATGTTTTCCTCAGTTCATAATCAAGTAGAAGAAACATTACGGACGCAGTTAGCGCCACAAACTCCAGAAACTAACTTCAGGGTAAGCTATAGATCTTTCAACCACTTTTGCAAGTGCAGCGATATGCTGGAATAATTCAAAATACGTATTTTGTATTTGAGTGTAAATTTGAGTGTTAAGGAAACTGATCTTCTGACTCTTAGACATCTTTGCTACTTAAACAGTACATATAGTTTTGTAAAATTTTCCTGACCCTCTCTTTGGATTGAGGATTCTTTTGGTAGCCACTTTCCTGTTCAGCATGGTTGGAGTGACCGGTGAGCCGAACCTACAGCTGGATGCATCCACCTGACCTGCTGCTTTTTTTCCACATGAGCCAGGGAACAGCTGTATCCACAGGAGACACTCCCAAACAACCAACTTACAGAGCTGGGTGTCTTCTGCTTTGGCCAGAGGAGTGGAAAGCATTGGGGGTGGGATGAGAGAGGGGGCTGCAGGGAGGTTGAGGCAGCAGCTGCTGCCCAGCATTTCTCCCACCTTGGCAGGACCCAAATCTCTTGGTCTGCAGCACAAACTCCCCTTGGCAGCAGCCCAACTCCTCATGGCAGATGCAGGAGGGTGAATTCTTTTTCATATTATTGTTTCAGGAGTCTAGCTACCTATTTTCTAGTAAGGAATCTATTGGACAAGAGCTGGGGAATTCCTTTGCACCAAATATTAGAATTAAGAAGGAGCCTTTGGATGACGAATATGCTAAAGCTATGGCCCCACAGCAGGGACTATTAGACAAAATTAAAGATGAACCTGGTAATTCTGAGGTAAGTTTCCCATTGCATTTCTCATTTTGGTCTGACAGCTGACCGCTTAAGCTGAACATAAATTCAGCAATTTATTTGGTTTGTTGACCGAAATTTAACTTGAAGAACATAGTTTAGTAGAAGGATTTTTCCCCCTCACACTACTGTGAAACCCACCTCCCCTCAACTTTTTTGATGTCTTGTTACCTTGTCTCTGAAAATGTTTTTCTTTTCAGTTAGATACAAAGCCAAGTGCTCTAAAACTTCTGTAACTAAATTTGTGGCTACATAGACACTTTTTCTAACTAGGAAATAAACTGTAAATCACATTTTGTTAAATAACTTATGAGTAGTCACGATTAGAGATGTGAATTAAAGCAGTGCTATTGCTGCTACTCCCTTCTTAAAAGTTGCATTAGCAAGCACAATAGTTTGTTCTTGTTTTAAATTAACTCTTAAAGGTCTTAGCAAAATATTTAAGTACTTACACATCAGTGAAGTCACTTTAAGTATGTGTTTAAGTGACTTTCTCATTCAAGACTGACACTTTTTATGATGTAGAGGTAAAACTCAGTAATTGCAACCTGGAGAAGGGCTGACCTATGGATTGAGCAGTGCTGGGGCCAGGATTGCTGAGCTCCAGCCAATCTCTGTGCCACTGGTTTGCTGTAACACCAGGGAAACGAGCTGTGCTGCAATTCCTGTCTCCTCACTGTTCATATCTGGGTTACATGTCAGACTTTAGGTGTTAAAGGTGTGCAAAACTTCCCAAAGTGATGCATCCCTTTGCACCGACACGCGAGTGTTGGTGTTCCTGTGCAGCTGTTAGTTTTTAGCATCAGTCTTTGTCCTTCTGCTGAACCTCCTCTGCTCTCTGGGCCTGTCTTCCCAGCACTTCTTCTTCTTTTCCCATAATGGTCTCAATTTAATAAGTAAAATAGTTGCAACTTCAGATTTTACTGTCCTGATTTGTTCAGTCTCTGTGGGATTGTTTGGGTTTATTTTTCCTTGAACCTATAGAATGTCAAACCACATGTAGATTAGTTAAATCTGTCTCTTCTTTTGTCCTCCCAAGATGGCATCTGCTGTGTGGATTTGTGTGGAATGCAAGGCGAGATGTCTGTGGTTATCAAAGATCATATTAATAAGTAAAAATGAAGACTTGAAGAATTTAAATGTCAAATATCGTATGGTTCAAAATATTCCTTCCTGGAGTAAAATCCTGTGATTATCAACTCTGCCTGATACTGGAAAAGTAGGAGAACTGAGTTCATTTTGTTTTGCTTTAGATTGGAATTACTATGGGGGGAATATATGGATTTTTCTTTTTATATTTCCTGAAAGATAAGAGCATTTCTTGCTGTAACCAATAGTTGGAGCTGAAGGTTTTTGGCTTTCAGCACTGTTAGCTGCTGTGAAACTGCTTGATCATGCACAGTTGATGTCAGGATTTGCCTCCATTTCTTTTCCTTCTCTTGACTAAGGATACAATTGCAGTTAAAATGCTTTAAAAACTGTATGTCTGCAAGTGATTAATTTTTAAATAATAAAAATGGTGCTTAAGAATCTTTATCATAGCACGCCCATGCCCAGCTTAGAGCTTCTCTACCTGAGATTTGATTGTTTCAGTCTGATGGTTCACATGATCAGGGAATACCATTGCCTGTCTCCTGGGAAACATGTTGAGAAATAGTTTGGTTGTTTAGTATAGAAACTTCTAATTTTCCCACAGGAGTGAGAGGAGTGCTCAGTTTGAGCACGTGCTCAGTGGAGGTTGTTGTGGGATTTTGGGAGCTGGCAGAAGCTGGGGGAGCATCTCACTGCCACTGGCAAGGGAGAGCTTCCTTTTGCTTAGTGATTTTGAGTTGGTTTCCCTGGCAGCCAGGCAGCAACTGTGAATTTAGCTCAGTCATAACATGACATCATGCCTCACTACTCCCAAACGACTGCAAGTAGGCTAAATCTTATCATCTCTGTAGTTCCAAGAGATAATGCTATTCAGCCTATTGAGATTTACATGGGGAGTGTTCCAAGCTGCTTTCTGGCTCAGATTTCTAGGGAGAGCAGGGGCAGGAAGTGTGGTGTCAGTGTGAATAGCTGCTGGGGACTAAGCCAGTCATTTATAGCATGTCAGCTATTCCACCAGCAGCTGTCCAGGGATTTTCTCATCCTGTACCAAATGTGAGGTGATTCCCCTCGTGCTGGAGCTGGGACTATGATCCCTGGCCCTGCTGGTGCCAGCCTTGCTCTGCTGCAAAGCTTCACCTTAGGCTGCTCCAAGGTCCTAACTCCTGGTTAATGCAGAACACTCCCTAACGGGGTTCCAGCTCTATTTTACTGCTTTTCTCCTTGATGTGAAGATAAAACTTCTTTCCCAAAACAGGGGCAAGGGCTGCAAAAGCACTTCCAGCTGGAAAGTTTGAATGGAAAGCAGAGATTTCCTTAAGCTTTGGCTGAATTCTGAGGTGTCTTGGAGTGCAGCTGGAGAGGGGGATGCCCCAGGCAGCCTCACCTGTCCATTTGTGCCCCCTCAGGTGTGGTTTGCTGTGGAGCTCTGAGCAGGAGCTGTGTGTGGTGCTCACTTGTCACCCAGCCTTTGGAGCAGGCTTAGAACACCCACTCTTCCCTGAGGTTCAATGCAGTGTTGTGAAAGAATGGAATCATGTAATCTGTTATTACATGTGTGTATTTGTTCTCCTTTTCCTTTCCCTTTGTTTTAGGAGTACGGCCAACAGCCAAAATCTCAGGAAGGGGAGCTGAAAATCAGTGCTGTATTTTCAGTCAGTGGCACTCCTCTTGGTAAGGAATAGGCAAGACTAATTTTCATTTAAATCTGTAAAATGTGTTACCTTTGTAAATAGTCTTGAGGGTCACTCTACATTCCATTCACTGTGTCTGATCCCAGTAGGAATGAAGAACTAGTTTGGTTTAGAGAGAATGATTTTGAGATTATAAAATAATTGTGGATTTGAGGCATAGGAAAATTGAATGTAAAATGCATAGGAGAACTGAATGTGTTAAATAGTCTTAAGCTGAAAGAGGGCAGATGTAGATTAGGTCTTAGAAAACAATTGTTCCCTGTGAGGGTGGGGAGGCCCTGGCCCAGGTTGCCCAGAGCAGCTGTGGCTGCCCCATCCCTGGAAGTGTCCAAGGCCAGGTTGGACGGGGCTTGGAGCATCTTGGGATAGTGGAAGGGGGTGTAATGGGATGATCTTTAAAGTCCCTTCCCACCTAAACCATTCTATGATTCCATGAAAGGGATGTTAAAAGTGCATTCTCCATCATCCCAGTAGTTATAAAAATCTGCCATGCAGAAAAGCAGCACAGGGCATGTATTTGTGGAGAGTTCATCTGCTGTCTGATTCTCCTCTAGACCCTGACAACCCAAATAAAGCCATGAGCCTTGTGCCTGCCCCTGCACACCAGTGACTTTGTGTAATAGATCTGTAACACTTACTCTGTGTTTTCTCTGTGTGTTTTTTTGGTTTGTTTTGGTTTTTTTTTTTTTAGTTCCACAGCTGTCATCAGGTTTCCAGCCTGCTGTGGCATCCTCTGGCATGAGTAAAATGCTACCCTCAGTTCCAAGCACAGCTGTTCGGGTTTCCTGTTCTGGCTGTAAAAAAATCCTGCAGAAAGGGCAAACTGCCTACCAGAGGAAAGGCTCAACCCAGCTCTTCTGCTCCACACTGTGCCTCACTGGATACACCATTCCAGCTTCTCGCCCACCAGCTTCTACCAAGAAAACCTGCTCAAGCTGCTCAAAGTAGGACAGTGCTTTCATTTGTTCTACTGATAATTGATATTGATATTCAAGCAGATAATGAAAAGCCTCAGTTCTGTTCTTGTGCCCCTTGGTGTGTTGGTAGCTCTGCTCATCCTTTGCTTCCCTTCAAAAATTGGTGGCTGATGCTGTTCCTTGTTAGTTGGTCTGTCTGCTTGCAGTTCCATTTCCTTAATTGGGTTTTACATACACATAGATTTAAAAGCCTCTTTGGTGAAGAATACATCTCTTTTTTTGATGCAAATGAGCCAAATATGAAAAACTGTATTTCAAAAGGTCCCACATCTTCCTGCCTTTTCAAAATGTCATTGCACTCTCAAAACTACTAACAAGAGTACATTTTCAAAAAGTATTTTATGCATTATTTCTTCTAGAGAGAAATAGATTTATGAATCCCTAAAATGAACCAGAACATGGGTGAGTTAATGTACTCAAGGCAGAATATTTCCTTAGATTCTAAAAAAATTAGCTTTTCATTTAGGCTCCGCTGTGTGATCTTAGATTTCTGTAGGTCTTAAATTTTCAAACTACATCACTGCTGCTTTGATAACATGTAGAGACATTAAATTTATTAAGAATTGAGGATTTTAGAT
Source organism: Cettia cetti (assembly GCA_013401135.1). Taxonomy (NCBI): domain Eukaryota; kingdom Metazoa; phylum Chordata; class Aves; order Passeriformes; family Sylviidae; genus Cettia; species Cettia cetti. The sequence continues at coordinate 22,902 of VZUI01035691.1, read as the reverse complement.
AATGGGAATTTCAGCACCCAAATCAGTTATTTTCTACCTATGCCTAGAGTGGAAAGGTGAGGTTGGGCTTTTTTGAGCCTATTGGGACAAAATAATTTAGAAAATACCTAGATTTTCCACAGTCCTGCTGGATACACAGTCACAAATCTTCAGCTCTAAAAACATTTGAATTGTTATAATTTTTTTTTGTTCATTTGTATTATGTCCAAATTAGCAAAAGGAGATCTTTGTGCCTGGCTCTGTGAGATGTCATTGCTATGCATTCACTCCAGGCAAATTATTTCCAGGCAGATCGTGCTAAAGTCTGTTTATAGAAAATTATTCATATTATTTTTAGTTATGAAAATTACTTTGCCAAAGGAATGCTACTTTGTTCATTGTTTCTTCAACAACAATTTTATTGCTTCAAGTTTTACAAGGGCATCTGAACCTAAACTTGAGGCTTCAATTAATTATTCTTTTCCCTTGCTCCTTTAGTGTGAAAAGGCCTTGTAACAAACTTTAGAAGTTTTGGCTGTAATTTGTATTTATTCTGTTGAAAAATGGGTTATCTCTGACAGGACAAGTGAGAGGGAGGCATCCTTCCAAGCAAGGAGGTTATATAAGCATTTTCTCCTAGTTTTCTGATTTCAAGGCTTCAGAACTTTTCTGTGAAGGACTGTTTGGAAAGAGAAGAAATAAAGAGAAAGTTCAGTGTGTTAAATGCAGCAACAAATAAACAAAATTCTCAATGGGAGATGAGAAAGTTTAAATACTCATCAGACCATGGTGATTAAAAATTGTGGCCTTTCATATTTCACTTTTTTCCCTACCCCCTTATTTGCTACAAGGAATTATTCAACATATCCTGCTTTTTAAATTTTTTGTTAATAAAAACCATGCAACACAATTACTTTCTCCAAGTTTCTTTAGAAGAGATTTAAAGCTAGAGCTTGTTCTTTTTATAGGCCACTCCTAAGTCCAGCTACAAAATGTTTCACAAAATACCTACTGAAGAATTGTACTTCTTACTTGTTTTCCTCATGGGAAGGCAAAACTGAAGTCAGATACTTACCCAGCAAAAAATAAAAGTTTAAATTAAATGGATCCACCCTCTCTTGAAGTATATTTAGTCTCCAGAATAAGCAAGAACAGCAAGTTGACATGAAACCGATATTAATCCTTTATCTCCGTGTTTGTTTTTCCATAGAGAAATTCTAAATCCAAAGGACGTAATCACTGCCCAGTTTGACAACACAGACTCCAGTAAGGATTTCTGCAGCCAGTCTTGTCTGTCCACATATGAACTGAAAAGGAAACCCATTGTCACCATCCACACCAACAGCATTTCCAGCAAGTGCAGCATGTGCCAGAAGAATGCAGTGGTAATGGCCATTTCCTCATTTGAATTTCTGTAGCTCAGCACAGCTTGCTGTCTCAGAGAGGAACACACATATTCCTTCTGTCCTTGCTGTATTTTCCTTTTATTCCAGATCAGGCACGAGGTGAATTACCAGAACGTGGTGCACAAGCTCTGCAGTGATGCCTGTTTCTCCCAGTTCCGCTCGGCCAACAACCTGACCATGAACTGCTGTGAATATTGTGGAGGATACTGCTACAGTGGCTCTGGCCAGTGTCACATCCTGCAGATAGAGGGACAGTCCAAAAAGTTCTGCAGTTCTGTGTGTGTGACAGGTTACAAGCAGGTACACGTGATGGGACAAGGGGGAATGGATTCCCACTGCCAGAGGGCAGGGTTAGGTTGGATATTGGGAAGAAATTCTTCCCTGTGAGGGTGGGGAGGTCCTGGCACAGGCTGCCCTGAGAAGCTGTGGCTGCCCTTGGATCCCTGGAAGTGTCCAAGGCCAGGTTGGACGGGGCTTGGAGCACCCTGGGATAGTGGAAGGTGTCCCAGCCCATGTCAGGGAGTGGAACAGGATGAGATTTAAGGTCCCTTCCAACCCCAAACATTCTGGGATTCCATGATTCTGTATTTGAACAAAATACTAAAAATAGTATCCATCTAATTTTTTATTAGATTTTAAGTGTTTTAAAAAACACCCAATTTACTGGTTGATTATTTCAGTTATTGTATTGCTCTAAGGTAATTGCTTTTGTTATTTCAAGAATAACAGAATCATTAAGGTTGGAAAAGCCCTCCAAGATCATCAAGTCCAACCTTCAACGAAATACCCCAATGCCACAAACCATATCACAAACCATATCACACAGGTCAGAATGACTTTTGAACACTTCTAGGGATAATAATTTTCTGCTTAATCTTTGCCCAAACATGTTGCTCTTTTTTTTCCTCACCACTGGGCCAGCTACCACAGAATTCCAGTGTGGGAGAAGACACAGTGGGACCCCTCAGCAGCAACCCCTTGTGACTGGTTTCAGCCTTGAGATGCTCCTTAAAGAGTATTCTTTATTAAATTGTAGCATTTGAATTAAGTGGAAAGGAAAAGTAATAATTAGTTGCTAATTATGATTTTAACTTTTGAATTTTTCATATTTATTTTTGATTATTGAAGACCTGAGCATTTAAGAGAACCTTAATTTATTATAATAGCTCAATTATTTTTGAATGATTTATTCTAATGCAATTACTTTAGGAAAAATTGCCCTCTGATAAAAGAATGGAACTTCATTTTGTGACTTGACTCTGCTGTCCCATTATCCAGGCCACTTAGGTCAAGAAAGGCCTAATGAATTAAAAAAAAACCAAAACAACAAATTACAGTAAATGTATTTCATCCAGAAAACTACCTTCAGAATTAGTTATTCTCTGATACAAATCTGGAAATAAAATTAAATAAGCTGGAAACATTTTCATGCTGCTTTTATATCACAAATCAAAACCCATATATGATAGTTCTCTTGAAAATAGTTGTACTGCGACAACCTTCTAAGCTTTAAATAAATACCACAGCTGTAAAACAAGTGCTAATTCAAGCACACCGGCACATTTTATAAATATTTTATATATTAGTGACAATTTCCAGGTTAATAAAATTGCCAAGCTTCAAATGAAGAACCAATTTCTGTGTTTCCACAGAAGTCAGCTAAAATTACACCCTGCACACTGTGTAAATCTCTGAGGTCTTCAGCCGAGATGGTGGAGGGTGCAAATAACTTGGGGAAGATGGAACTGTTTTGTTCTGTTAACTGTTTGTCAGCATACAGAGTAAAAATGGTCACTTCTTCAGGTAAGCTTAGCCTTTTTACTTCTATAGAAACTTAATTTTATGTGGCTCGTAAACCAACTTTATTTGCCTTGAAATTTAAGGCTGATTTCTTTTCTTTTTTTTTTTTTTTTGGAGGGGTGAGAAGTGGCTTTTTTTTAAAGGGAAGTGCTGAGATGGGAATAAAAGGGCATTCTATTGTAGGTAAACATAGCAGTGACAGCACAGCTATTTCAGTTTTGGTTTTAGGGAGCTTAAACATGATAACCAATCTTAAATCTATTTTTTGCCCTTGCAAGTGCAGCTAGTGGGTTTCCCAGCTAGACAAACCTCTTGTGTGGACATGTGCCATGCCACTGCTGGGGCTCTTCTGCCCCTTGTTCCCTGAGCTGATCAGCTCTATTACCTCTGCCCAATGTTGCACGGAGATAGGGCAAACATTTTCAGCTATTTTTCATGTGGAAATAGAAAAATGCTTACTGACATCCTAGGGATACTGGGAGATTAATTAAATTTCTGGCAAGCAACAGGCACAGCAGCTGCAGTGTCTGCTTCTGAATCTGTGCAAACGTCGTCTCGGGCTTCTGTCTGTGCCTTGGCTCGTCATTCAGACTCTGTTTTTGTATGCACGGTGCAAAATTAGCTGCAATACAACTTGATGGTGCATAAATCACTTTTTCTTCTCTGTTTCACCCTCAGGTGTTCAAGTTCAGTGCAACAGCTGTAAAACCTCAGCAAACCCTCAGTATCACTTGGCCATGTCAGATGGGAGCATACGCAATTTTTGCAGCTACAGTTGTGTAGTAGCTTTTCAGGTGTGGCATCTAGGATTTCTTCTTAGCTGAATTACCAGAATGCTAAATTGATTGGTGGAAGTACCCAGGTGCAAGATGTAACCCTGTGTAAAGTAAGGCCTGTCCATTTGCTTTCCCACAGAATCTCTTCAACAAGCCTGCAGGGCTGAACTCCTCGGTGGTGCCCCTGTCTCAGGGCCAGGTCATTGTGAGCATCTCCTCGGGGACAGCAGTCTCAGCCACTGGCACCACCTCCACTGTGTCCCCCAGCTCCACGAGCACCCCAGCTGCAGCAGGGCTCCAGAGGTTGGCTGCCCAGTGCCAGCAGGTCACCTTTACCCGCTCTGTTGTGAAAATCAAGTGTCAGCACTGTAACAGATCGTTTGCCACCAAACCGGAGTTGCTTGACTACAAGGTAATAAAGATCAGGGCTTTCAAAGCTTTTTTTCACAACAGAAACCCATAAAATTGTAGTTGATGTGCACTGGAGGGTTTTGAAACGGATTTGGTTTAACCAGTATAATGAATAGTGATACTAGCTCTATGGTCTTAAAATCAGAAAAAAAAAACAGCTCCAGAAAATACCCAAACCAAGTGATTGCCTGTCTAAATAAACACATCCCTGTCTCTTGGACCCAGGGATGTTCCTTTTAAACCAAGGACAAAACACACTGGTGAGGGCTTTCTGCAGGAAGTTTAGCTTTATTATAAAACTAAATGGGGATATTCATTTGCCAGTGCTCTGTTGCTGATTTCTAAGGGTATAAATACTCTTCTGCGTGTCTATTAACAATTTAAATGTATTATCTGGGATGTGACTCATTCAAACACTGAAACCAAAACATTCTGGCTGTGTTGCAGGGTAAAATGTTCCAGTTCTGTGGGAAGACCTGCTGTGATGAGTATAAGAAGAAGGGCAATATGACGGCTTTGTGTGAATACTGCAGGTTTGAGAAGATTATCAAGGAGACAGTGAGATTCTCAGGCATAGATAGAACATTCTGTAGTGAAGGTAAGAAAGGGCAAAATCCTGTCTCAGAAAAAAAGTCACAAGTGTTTTGCCTTAAAATTATCAGTAATACTAAAAGAAATCTAATATTTTTAAGTTAGGAATCTGTTTTTAAGGTTTAGAACCCTGTTCACACTTCACATTTTAATGGTGTGTTTCAGCTAATTATTACAGACATCACTAAATACAGGAGTTAGGAGTGCTGAGGGATTGTCATGTTGGTATTAAAGAAAGTTTTTGCTGTTTTCTTTTAGTTTGTAAACTGCTCTATAAACACGACTTGTCTAAGCGCTGGGGAACCCACTGTAAAATGTGCAGTTACTGTTTACAGACCTCCCCCAAACTGGTCCAGAATCACTTTGGGGGCAAAACAGAGGAATTTTGCTCAGAGGAGTGCATGTCTAAATTCACAGTTTTGTTTTACCAGGTGAGCAATATCCTCACATCCTCTTAAGTTTTTATACAACTACCCCTTGTTGGTGTTTCCAAGCGTGCTCAATTTCTCCCTCACTCTGTTTTCCTAGATGGCAAAGTGTGATGGTTGTAAGAGACAAGGTAAACTCAACGAGTCCATCAAATGGCAAGGAGAGATGAAGCATTTTTGCAACCTGCTTTGTATTCTGTTGTTCTGTAAACAGCAAGGTGCTTCTGACCCTCCACTCCCAAACAACACAGGTAAAGCGGGCTGGGGATGGTATTGCCTTTTGATTTGTGGGGTGGTGAGATGGATGTTTATCTGCAAACTCACTTCAGTGAACTCTCTAAGATCTGTCTTCTCCTGGGGAGCTTGTCTGTTGCTGTTGAGTGGGCTCAGGTTTAGATTGCTACAATTGAAACAGTTTTAAACTTCTGTAGGTATGAAATGCAATTGCTTTGTGTACCAAATAAATTTTAAAGATGAAGCAAAAGCACTTGCTCTCAGTCACTTTCATGAAACAAAGGCCTGTTTCTTTGAGGTAAAATGTACTGATACCTAGTGCAGGCATGTTAAATATCTAGCTTGTCTTCATAACACCTAGAAGATACGGGGTAATGTTAATATTTTTTTAACAACCAAGTGGTGAAATTCGTAGACTTAATGATTTTAAATACAGACTCCTGTACCTGCACTTAAACCAGCCACTTCTGTGCAGTCTGTAGGCATATGAAGAGTTCCCATTTCTGTGTCATTAAGTGTTGATTCTTGGGAAATATCAATCCCAAGGTTAAGAAGTGCTGAAGCTGTTTCCTTGAGCAGGTGGAATGGGAATGAGGGTAGGAATGAAGCCCACAGGAATAGGAACTATGAGTTTCTGTAGGGAATTAGACACAAAGGGATGAAAGGCCCACAAAGATAGGAAGAGAAAGGGAAACAAAAGGTAGGAATATCACTGATCCTAAAGATAATTTCCCACTGAGTGATGGTGGCTACAAGAGTAAGGTACCCAAAACCAATAAAATATTGACTGGAAGTTTTTAGTGTGTACCAGGCCACCTTCAGCTTGGTGCACATTGTTTCAATTTGGTGCACATCTGCTGCTTACATTGGTGGGAGCTCTTTTTCCTTCTTGCTTGATTTGCTTGTGGAACCAGCTCCTGTTTAAACTGAAATTCTGCAGCTTGACACCTACATCCCCTTCTCACACAGCAGCCTCTTTCATCTGGAGACAGATCTGAAGGGTGGGTGTTGTTTCAGAAATGCTTTTTTTCTCGATTATCTTACTGCTTATTCTCATTTTCTTCTGTCCACTGTGTCCAGCAAACCTTTCCATGGCACCAGCCTCCTCCTCAGGCCCTCCTTCTTTAAGAAAGGACTCAACCCCTGTCATAGCAAACGTGGTGTCCCTTGCAAGCACCCCAGCTGCCCAGCCTACTGTTAACTCCAACAATGTTTTACAGGGTAAGGCAGCTGAATACCATGCCTGTACTTTTACATATCTATTCCTGAACATTTATATTTGCTCAGGGATTTTATTTTTTACTGAGAACAACGGCCACTCCTTCATTATGCTTCACATCAGTGCAGGTGATTGCGTTTGTCCTTCCTTTATCTAGGTATAAATAATGACTTAAATTTATGTACATACATCAGGAAATGAGTTTTAATTGGAATTCTTTTTCTTGACCTTGGCAGAATATGGATTATGGTTCTTGATGATAAGTAGACATGTTATCATATGGTTTTTTTCCTTCACAGGTGCAGTCCCTACTGTGACAGCAAAAACAATAGGAGATGTAAGTTTTACAAGAGACTTTTCTCAGTTTTGCCCAGATTATATCAATAACAAGTAAAGTATCCAAGAATTTGGCACCATCATTTCATAACTAATTTTTGATTGGGATTTAAAATTCTCCCAGCTTGCAGACGCTTTTTCAAAAATGGATTAAATTTACATGGTACAAAAATCTTGTTCCATCCACTGACAGATTGGACGTTTTAAGGCAAAACTTGTCAGGTTGTAGCTCTTGAGGTGCCTGTGGTTCCCAAATAATTCATGTGTGGTTTCTGCACTCGAGGCTGCCTTTTGTGCCCAGAAGTGGGATAGGATGGCAAAAGGACCAGCCTGGGAGGAGAGGACCAGCCTGGGCTGCTGGGACTGACATGTCCAAGCTCCTGCAGCTTTGTTTTCCTTCCCCACTCCCTGGCAGTGTGGTAACAGCTGTGGGGAACCACTGTCACCACTTACCTGAGGATAACTCTCAGAGTTCCTATTCTTGAGCTCTTGGAGGTATTTCGTGTACCATCCTGCAGCTCTCCTAAAACACAGAGATGCTTTTATGTAGCTTTAGGTTCTGGAAGACTGACAGCTTTGCTATTAGCTGGAGTGTCACTTGTGGATTAGAGTATGAGTTTTCCCTCTTGAAATAGATCCTGTTATTTGAATGCATGACTGAAAATTACAGTTAGCAGGACATGGAATTAGTACAAGCATGAATAGTCAGTCTGTGTGTATCAGGAAATGGTACTGCTGCTGCCAGCATTGCTGTTCATTTTTTACATTTATTTGTTTTCAATGGTTTCACATTAGTTTACTCAGTTTTATCTGTGTCTGTATCAGCCAGACTTTTGGTCATCAAAAGTATCTTTACATAATTCCTCTTTATATCTCTGCCATCAGTAAAATTCCAAGGTCAAAAGTTTATAGCGGTTATTTGACTACAGAAACCAAACATTCTTGCAGATTTGTTCACTGCGCTGTTAACAAAATCAGCTTTATTAGCAAAATTAGCTTTAAACAACATTATTGTTGGATCTGAGTAAATTGAGATGGAAACCAGAAAGCACCAAATAAGCAAGCTTATTTTGCAGTAGTTTTTAAATGATCATTTTTATCAGCAAATACAGTTTTAAATTGTTCAGCTTCCCCTAGCAGAGAACAAACTCTAGTCTTATGCTATCCTTCAAACCAATACTGACTAACCCTCTTGTGTTTTCCAAACAGGCAAGTACCCAGACAGATGCCCTAAAGCTCCCATCATCAAAACCACCCAGACTTCTGAAAAACAAAGCTTTATTGTGTAAGCCAATCACCCAGACTAAGGCCACCTCGTGCAAACCTCACACACAAAACAAAGAATGCCAGACAGGTGGGTGTCTCATCTCCTACCCCTGTTGGAATTGTCTGTACTACAGTTGAGAGAGTAATACATAATCTATGTAACAGAGAATATCTTTGAATGCATTATAAAACCTTAACTAATTTTCAGGTTGTTGTATGGTATTTTCCAACAATTTTTGGTTTGTTCTGTTTTTGGTTTAACAGAAGAAGCACCTGCTCAGCCCCAGATCATTGTGGTACCTGTTCCTGTACCAGTGTTTGTGCCAGTGCCCCTCCACCTCTACACCCAGTACACACCAGTTCCCCTGGGGATGCCCATACCTGTAAGTTATGCTGCAGTTCACTGCAGAAGGCAGTGATTTGCAGGCTTCTTTTGTGTCCAGCACACCCAGCACTGTGTCACTGGGTGTTGTGTCTGGTCATGCAAGTGGTATTTGGAATCCTTGAAGCCATTTCTCTCCTTATTACATCATATTTGGTTTAACATTGTCACACAAAACTGCCAAATTGTAGGGAGAGTACAAAGCTGTCCAGTCTGGAGTTATTTTTAACTTCATTTTAGTAGTACTAAAATACACATAAGGTTAAATGGGAGGGACCTCCTTTGTGTATTTGCTGTTTCCCTTTACCCCTAAATAATGTTCTGATATTTTCCACGTGTCCCATAGGTCCCAGTTCCCATGCTCATCCCAAATACCCCGGATAATGCTGATAAGATCATTGAAAATGATCAGGAAAACAAGGAAAAGATTTCCATTAATCCATTTGAAGCTGATCTCCTTCAGATGGCAGAAATGATTGCAGAAGATGCAGAGAGAGAAAAAACACACTCTCATGGTGGTAAGTGGTGGCTTTAAAAAGGATATGAAATGCAGTGAGGTGAAGGTTCTCTCACCACAGAAATTTCCCTTTCCCTGATTCTAGATTTGACTTGTGATGTCAGGAATAGGTTACCAGAGGTAGAAAATTCCAGATAAATACATCATTCATTAGAAGGAGGAGTCAAAATCATGAAGACAGAGCAGCTGCCTTAAAATATATTTTTCCTATCAGGCTTTTCATGGAGGATTATTGAAGGGTGAGGCCAGTCAGAGTTTGTTGGATAGTGACAAATCCAGGTAATGAAAGTGCAACAAGCTGGAAAGAGATGAGCAAAGTACCCTACTGGTGTCTACAGATAACTCAGATAACAAACAGGGAGGGATGGAAAAGCAAACCTACATTAGTTCTGCATTTCTGTTTCTCCTGCAATAGCATGACCAAGGTAGAAAGCTGTTAGGAGAACTCCAGTGAGGAGAAGGCACAGCATGTGTGTTCATTTTATGACCTAACACATAGGTTTTTGCTGTTCAAAGTATTTTATATTAGTTGTGCACGCTGTCAGTCATGTGTAGATACAGATTTCCTTCTTTTTCTAAAGGATCTCAAACATCTGAGCACGAGCTATTCTTGGACCCCAAGATATTTGAGAAAGGTCAGTCAGATTTTTTTATTTTACAAATAATTTTTGATCCTGCTGCATCTTTTCTTGCAAACTCCTGGTTCTGCCTGTGCAGTAGCACATGGTCCCTGTGATCCCTCTCGTTGCAGACCAGGGCAGCACGTACAGTGGAGATCTGGAATCAGAAGCTGTGTCCACTCCACACAGCTGGGAGGAGGAGTTGAATCACTACGCCTTACGATCCAATGCCCTGCCAGAACCTGAGCCAGAACTCAAGCAGTTCTCCAAAGGTGATGTGGAACAGGACCTGGAGGCAGATTTCCCATCAGGTCGGTGTCATGTGAAGAAAAACTCATTGTTTTATAAAAGCACACAAAATTTTCTGCATGAGCATTGTCCCTGCAGCCTGCTTGTGTGTTTTCATGTAGTGACAGTGGATGTTTAAAGCTGCAACAGTTTACAAAAAATTACTATTTTTAGAATATTACTGCTGTCTTTAAAGACAGCACTCTGCAGAGCCCCTGACAGGAGTAGCAGGAAATTCTTTGCTTGCCTGCTTTGAGTTCATCACTTCGTGTCCCTGGGTATAATCCATGTGAGTGGCAGCTAAGGTCATATTTGCCTGAATAAATACACCACCCACTGTTTTGGGGCCTTTTTTGTCCTATTGAGAATTTACTATCTTTATACAGCAAGTGCACAGATTGCTTAGTTAGTCAAATATCAGGATTATTTGAATGTACAGGTGTGATTGTCAGCTGTAAGATGTTCCATAGTATCTCAGTGACAGTGACACTTCTACCTGGGCTGCTAAATCATATGATTAAACTCTTCATGGTGTTGATTTGACTTCAGACTCATTTGACCCTCTCAGTAAAGGACCGGGTTTACATTCACGTTCACGGGCAAGGCGGAGACACAGGGATGGCTTCCCACAGCCAAAAAGACGGGTAAGGAAATACTCCTGGAACACAAATCCCTTACATTTTGAAAAAACAACCTCACGTGCCCTAATCTAACCATCCATGGATGAGGAGCTGATTAAATGCTGCTTTGTTTGGATGTCTTTGCTTGCCTGTAGGGACGGAAGAAGTCTGTAGCTGCTGTGGAGCCCCGGAATCTGATGCAAGCCTCCTACCCTGGCTGCTCTGTTTCTGGGATGACCCTGAAGTACATGTATGGGGTGAATGCCTGGAAAAACTGGGTCCAGTGGAAAAATGCACAGGAAGAACAAGGGGACCTGAAGTTTTCAGGTAAATTTGTCTCTCAGTAGAAACAGAAATACTTAGTTGAAGAGTACTTGGCTTGATTAATTGTTCAAGTAAAAATTAGATATCAGTGAGCTTTGCAATAGCCATGAGTGGAGAACAGATTTTATAGAATTCTGTCTTGTATCTTTCCATGCTTTTAAAAATCACAGCTATTACCTTCTTAATTGATCTGTTTCCTTTATAAAAAGTCTCTAATGCTTTAGAAATCTCCACTTTGCCTTCCTTTGCACACAGTAGTTCTTCATTTGTAGCACAGATGCTTTATGCAGCTGCAGAGCTTTTCTGAGCTATTATAGAACCATGAAATTACAGATTTATCAGGCCATAATTCAAAGTTGACAACACCAACTTGGACCCATCCATTTTATCTGTAGCTGGCACATTTCCAAAGTATTTATTGGTCAGCAGAACTGTCGGCTGTAAAAAAAATTGTGTGATCCAACATCATTACCAAGCCTGGTAATTTCATTGCAGATCATTTGTTTAATCAATTCCTGGTTGTGCTGCTTCCCTTTCCAAACCCCCTGCATGTCCCATTGGACTCTTCCTTCCTTCTTCCTTTAACAAGTGGGATATGCTGCACTCAACTCATGTCCAGAAATACTCAGGGTGTTTCTCTGACTCTGGTGAGTCTCTCACTCCCCTGAGTCCAGCTGGAGGAGTGAAACCCATTTATCAGCCCCAGGCTGCCTCGAGCTCATTGCAGCCGTTGCTGTCCCACATTTTGGGTTCAGCAGATTCCCAAACATTTACATGTCTGGGCTCTAAATTCCTGCATCCTCAGTACTCATTGTAACATTTATACTGATTGCACATGCAGCTGGTCTGGGTTTTATTGGCCAAATCATTCAATTCTCAGCCAACAGGAAGGAGTTCACCATTTAGTCATGCAGGGTAATTTATGTATGAGACAGGAATTTAAGAGCTCTGCCTACATGAAATAATAAGGAATGTGGGAAGATTTAATGTGCTGAATTAATTTTTCTGATCATTTCCTCGCCCTAGTTCATCCTGTGAAGCTCAAGGAGGACATTCTGTCATGCACATTTGCTGAGCTGAGTTTTGGCTTGTGCCAGTTTATTCAAGAGGTGCGGAGACCAAACGGAGAAAAATACGACCCTGACAGCATCTTATACTTGTGCCTTGGAATTCAGCAGGTAACTCTGGGAGCCAGGGCACTGCTGAGAACATACAGAACTTGCTCTGGTTACTAACTGACATCCACAGTCCCACAGGGCAGCTTGGGCTTTATAGAGGAGGCAAGAATGTCTCTTTTTTGTGTTTCATTGTTTGCCTTAGTCCCATATATGACCCATTTTTCTGGACTCTCTTATGGTCACAGTGACCAAGTTCTCCTGTCCTTATAAGAATGTGACGGGCTGAGTGTTTCTACCTAGACACAAGTACTTGGATTTGGAACTTTTTTGATGATTTTTCATGTGTAGGAAAGATTTGCTCCTCAGAAATCCTTGTTTTAAGATGGACTGGTTTAGATCTAAAGTAATTGCATAGTGCTTTTCCAATATCTAACTTTTTGTGGAAGAGATTGCCCAGGAAGGATTCTCAGTGACAAGACAGATACCTCTTGTGTTGGCAATATTTACAGAGAAAATACATTGGGAATTACTGCGTTGTGAATACTAAGAGTAATGTAGTAAGTCCTTATTACCATTATTGCAACAGTAGCAGCACAAACCTAGAATAATGCTGATTTGTATTAAAAACCCAATGTTCAGTGCATTTCTCTTTCCTTTAGAACAGCCTGCTTGGTCCTGTTCTGAAACAGTCATTTTGAGATAAAGAGTCAAAAGCTATTTTGATATAAAACCTAATTTAATTAGGCATGGATTTTTTTTTCCCCTTTGCTATGCTTGGACAAAATGTAGAGTTAAAGTTTGAAGTGCCATTGATAAATTTTAGGAATACCAGGATTTTTTGTGTGACAGTTTTATTTATTGATACAAACTCTTGACTTTTAGAAAACTTTTTTAAGCTGCTCCTTGACAAGTTAAAGGAACTTTTCTTCCTTGGTGCTGCAGGTTGAGCAATTTCAGCAGCCTGTGTCTCTTGTCAGGAGGTATTAACATGTAAAGTTCTTTTCAACAGAAAAATACTCAATAACTATTCTGGTTTTTATAGGCAGATTCTTTCAAACATATTAAGAGGAAGATGATTTTTCAGAAAACAGCTCTAGAGCTTAAAATATTAACCAAAGTTCTTGCCTAGATCTCTCCTTTCATACTGGAGTGATCCCAGTCCCTGCAGAAAATTTGACTGGCTGTTTTACTGGAGATTTCACCTGAGTGTTTGGCCCCAGAAGACCCTGGGACATAAGAAAGAAAAAGTATCTTCTCTACAATGTTATAGAACCATTAACTGTTTGTCTTCCTGTTTTTTTTCTCTTGTAGTACCTGTTTGAGAATGGTAGAATAGATAACATTTTCACCGAGCCCTATTCCAGGTTTATGATTGAACTTACAAAACTTTTGAAAATCTGGGAACCTACAATTCTTCCAAATGGTAGGAGAATTCTTTTGTTTTATGTAGCTGCGTGACAAAGCTGTATCATAAATTAATGTTTTCTCAGGGTGAGGAGGAGAATGTGATCTCACATTAGTCTCCCCTCTCTACACCATAGATTTTGTGTCTGTTTTAAGTTATGGTTACACTTAAATGTATCTTTATCTCTGATCAATCCTAGGAAAGAAGGTATTCCCATTCTGGCACTCAACACATTAGTTTTCTTCTTCCCTCAAGTTTTGGCTCTTTTTTTAATACAAGCAGCCAGAATTTAATACTGTATTTGAGATGATGTACTGCAAAATCTGTGTACAGTTGCACTGATATTTCCCTATTTGTGCTGGAAATACTTCTGGTGAGTTTGAGGATCACATGAGCAAATCATTGGAATCTTGTCTCAACTCCAAATTAAGACTTCCCAAATTCTGCAGATACTTTTAATTGGTTTTCAAGCCTGATTATGTGGTTTATAGAGCTGGACACCAGCCCTATGAGCACACAACATCTTTAGAGTGTCAGTGAAATTTGAGTAATGTTGGCAACTTCACAACTGCCTTTTCATTTAGAAAAATAACTTTTTATTTAATACAGAAATAATCCAATTACCTATAATTTGCTGCACACAGTGATTTTTTTTTTTACAACAAATTTCTTCTAAGCCCCCATATCTCCCTTTCCTAACTGACTTATGATAATCACAATGGGCTATTTATACACAAAATGAGACATTTTAAACTCATTCTTCACCTTGTAGGAATTACACATTGTTGCAGTTGCTTGACTGTGGTTTAATACAGTGAAATTAGAACTTAGTGAGAATCTGCTGGTGTCTGCAGTTCCTTTTTATCCTTCTCTTCAGGTGTTGGAAGATCATGCTGCTCCACAACTTGGTTCTCTATGCTCCCTCTTACGTTTGTGCATGCAGTATTCTGCTTTTATTGGATTACAGTTGCTGATGATAGGTGTGAATTTGATTTGATATGTGCTTCATTAATAGAGGTTAACTGAAAGAGGATTTCTATGCACAAAGAGCTATTTTCTTTTTTCTTTGCCCATTCTTTGTAGGTTACATGTTCTCAAGAATTGAAGAGGAACACTTGTGGGAATGTAAGCAGCTGGGTGCATATTCCCCCATCGTTTTGTTGAACACCCTTCTGTTCTTCAACACCAAATACTTCCAACTAAAGAATGTCAGTGAGCACCTGAAACTGTCCTTTGCCCACGTTATGAGGCGCACCCGAACTCTGAAGTATAATACTAAGATGACATATTTACGTTTTTTCCCACCCTTTCAAAAACAAGAGGTAGAATCAGGTGAGTGCTGTCTGATCATTGGTGTTTGGGCAGTCCCATTTGTGTGGTCTGAAATACAGAATCAGAGAATTCTGTGATTTTGTATTGTCTGCTCTCTCTTAAAATGGACTGGGGAGAAATATGTTCTGCAGTAAGCAGAGCTAAGCATATGCTGTTATCCTGAATATATTTGCAGTATTTTTCACTGCTTTAAAGAGAAATTCTGAATGAGCCAAGGCAGCCAGGAAAAACTTACAAACTTTTTAATTCCCATATTTGTCCTGGTCTTTGTGGGAGCAGACCAGCCAGCCCCAGTGGAGAACAACAATATGGGAATTGCACTCAGAGGCAAAGACAGACAGGTTTTTGTTCTCAGTTAATTTTGGTATTTGGGAAAGGGAAGTCTTTGATCCTTTTGGCTTCTTCAATTCATAATTCCAATGCATTACATGAATTTGTCTATAATAAATAAAACTCTGTCCTCCATATTTTCCTGCTAGTTCTTGTGGGTTTTCTAGATGAGGAATGGGCTGTGGACCTGGCCTGTAGGATGGTCAGTCCTTTGCCCACCCAGCAGGTCACACCAGGTGACCATGGTTGGATGGTGACTGAAGCAGTTCAAGGAGTGGCTTTGGGTGATGCAGAGTCCCCACTGGGTGCTGGGCTGAGACACCAGGCCTTGTTTTTGGAGGTGCTGCTTTTCACTGAACTTCTGTGATGCCATTTTTGTGTACCCAGATAAATTATCAGTAGGCAAAAGGAAACGCAGTGAAGATGAGGAGGTTCCAACAGCAGTGGAAATGGCTGAAAACACAGATAATCCCCTCCGGTGTCCTGTCCGGCTTTATGAATTTTACTTATCAAAATGGTAAGTGACAGAACTTGAGTTTTGGTTTGTGTGTAGACTAAAACAAGCATTTGGGCAAGGAGCCCACTCAGACCTTCTGTGCCTGTGCTGTGGTTTCTCTCCCCAGTTCCCAATCCCTCAATGGGAGCAGAACAGGAATTCCAACGGCAGCACTGCTGTGAGACCCCCAAACAGATTTTTTTTTTTTTTTAATTACTGGTGTTGAGTTACAGAGAGAGATGCATTCTATAAATAACAAAATTCTTTGATATAAATGTGAAACATTACTACAGTGCCCATGGCCTTCTCATCTCCCTTAATTCCCATACACCATCCTTGTTGTGAGGAGATTATAACTAATACCCAGGAAGCATCATGTTCCTTGTGAAACAGTGTGGAGACGTGTGAATTAGGTAAAACTCCTGATAAATTTTGCCTGCTGAGATGTGAGATTAACTTGTGTTTAGGAGTTAGAAAGGAGACTATAGCAAGGACAGAGATACAAATCATTTTTCTCTCCTGTTTCTATATAAACTTCAGTTAGATCCTTGAGCAGGTGGAAGATGATGTTCCTCTCTCTTCAAAGAAAATACACATGCAGAATGAAACAGCATCTCATTAGTGTCAGCTGAAACTCAGATAAATCACCCTCAGCAATGTACCTACTGAGCTCACTACAAATATCCCATTACTGAGGCAGAGACAGGCGTGCAGCTGTCCAGATTCTTTCTCTCCCTCTTCCTACCTTCCTTGTCTTCACTGGCACATTATCAGAAGCTTTTAGTTGTTCTTGGGCTGGGAAAGCATTTTCATGCTCCCCATCATATTTCACAGCTGAGCCTCTGCAGTGGTGCAGGCAGCAGTGCAAATTCCCTTTGCTGTTTTGGTGTGATTATCCCAAAGGATCCTGGCTCCAGAGACTTTAGAACCCTACCAGAGCCTGGAAGCTGCTTTGGAGTCAGTCAGGCTTTCAAGCAGATGGGCCTAGCATTGCAGCATGGCCAGGCAAGCTGGGATTCAGTTTTACTCGCTTTTAAACAACACTTTTGAGTCATTTAGGTTCAAAAAGCCCTCCAAGCTCATCAAATTCAGCTGTTCCCCCAGCCAAGGGCACTACAACCCATGTCCCCAAGTGCCACATGCTGATAAATCCCTGCAGGGACAGGGACTCCACCCCTGCCCTGGGCAGCAGTGCCAGGCTGACAGCCCTTTCAGTGAAGAAATTTTCACTAATACACAGTCTAAGCCTTGAGGCCATTTCCACTTGTCCACATTATGCAGCAATTCTGGAATCCCAGAACTAATTGCACTCTGAGATTGCATGTTAAATGCAATTATCACTCTACCATTAATTGGATGACACTGAAGAACCACTGCTGTAAAGAAGCTGCTTTGATTTTCTTTGTTTCTTTATAAGACTGAGTGAGCTAGAAACAACTTAACTGTTGGAGAAAGGGGGGAGACAGTGTTGCCATGTCAGTGTAACTTTTGATTTATTTGCTGACTCTCTTTTAAACTTTTGGTAAGTTTGTAAATGCAGCCCAAGTGTTCCTAAACCTTGTTTCCTTTCCCTTGGCAGTTCTGAAAGCGTGAAGCAGAGGAGTGATGTGTTCTACCTGCAGCCCGAGCGCTCCTGTGTTCCCAACAGCCCCATGTGGTATTCCACATTGCCAATAGACCCAGGAACCTTGGACATCATGTTAACAAGGATTCTTATGGTGAGGGAGGTACACGAAGAACTTGCCAAAGTCAAATCAGAGGACTCTGATATTGAGTTATCAGACTAACTGCAGTGGGGTATTTTCCTTTGAATACACATCAGAAGCACCAAAATGTGAATACGTCCAGCCTTTGGAAAATGTGTATCAAATAAGCCAAGAAAATGTCACCTACAGGCAGATTTTGTACAACAGAGGATGTACAAACTGGAACTGGAAGGAAGCAAGCTGTGTAAGCTGCAAATCCCAACGTCCTGTGGCACCGATCAATCCTCAGAACAAATCCAAGTGGAACTCGCCCATTGGATTGGTGCATAAATCCTTTATCTGTTTAGGATTTTTTTAAAGTTGTGAGATATTTTTAAGGAAAATGGTTGTGTAAAATCTACCCTCACACTGTTGGGCATGGAGAGCTAGATTGTGGCTCAGGTGACTTCCCAGCCTGCTGGCTGGCAGCCCTTGCTGCAAAGGAACACGTGGAGATCCTCGAGCTCCTCCAGAGGGTTCGAGAGAAAGGGGTGAGGTTTAGACAAACAGACACTTTCCGTTATAAATACACCTACACATACACTTTCATAATTTTTTTTTTTTTTTTTGGAAACTGGGATCAAATGTTAGGAAGGCAGGAGCCACTGGCCATCCCAATGGACAACTCTGGCTGCTGTTAACTGGTCACACGAGGCCAGGCTGCAGCCCCAGTCTGCGCCGACTCTCGCTCCCTTGGAAGAGGTGCTGGAGGTCAAACTTGTGAGTGACCTTTCTGGGAATGTCCAGGAGATGTCCTGGGCTCTCTGCAGAATTCCTTCCCCAGCCCAGTAGCTCTGCAGTCTGTCCATATAACCCAGCAAATACTGTGGTGCACAGAAAGTTTATTTCCCTTAAGGCAGCTTTCCTTTCTCCTCTTTCCCTACTCCTATGGTTTTGATTATTTTGTAAGGTAAATCTAGAGAGGGCTTTGTCATTTCAAACAGAAATACACACACACACTCTTTCTTTTTCCACCTTTGCAACACAGGCAGTGTTGTATAAAGGATGCAGTATTATTTCTGACAACAGAACTGTGGTAGAAAATGACCATGTGTGTTTTTATCCCACCCCACCCAAAGAAATTTAGTCATAGTGTTGGAAATTGAAAGAGGTTTGTTTTTTTTTTTAAGGCTTGGCTGTTACTGAGTCTTTTGGAAGAGAAAAGCTCCCATGTGGTGTTTGGAGGACAGGACATTATCAGATACTGTCTGTATCTCTGTTTTCTCAAGCTCTAAGTGTGTGTTACTGATGACCAGTGGTCACAAATTTATTGGAAACCCAAACTATTTTTGAAGAGGAGAATTGTATGGTTTTTTTCTAGCTCTGGTCAGTTATCCATCTTCTGTAACAGGGGTCTGATATTTGAGCTTGTCACTAAAATTTCAAGAGATGAAAATCAACAGCCTTGAATAATATTTCAGGTTTTTTGTTTTGTTCTGTTTGGTTGTTTTGGTTTTGTTTTTTTTTTTTTTTTAATTATTTTTTTAGCAGTTACAAAAGTAATTTAACAAAAAATAAAATCAGAAAGTAGTCTATTGACGTTGTGTACTCGGTAGTCCTGTCCCTGCCTGTAACAGATTTCACTGATGTATTTTTTAATACAGAAAATTATGTGAAAAGTAAAACCTGCCCCTGATTCTGTCTGACCAAACCCATCTGTGTCTGTCATTTCTGAGCAAAGGTTCTGCTTTCTCCATGGCCTGGCATTCCCAGGGGAGATCTTTTGGCCACTCCTCAGCACAGGGATGCTCCTGCAGGCTCAGTTCTTGCTCCATGAACACCAACCTGCCCCTCCCCGTTGTGACATTGAGTAGTGAAATTGCAGGCAGAGTGGTTTGGTTTGGGAAGGTTCAGGGAGAAGAAAATCATTCTGGAAAGATCAGTTTGTAGGGGGTTAAGAATGTCTGGGGTGTGTCTGCTGCACACAGGTGTGCTCAGAGCACAGGGGAGGCTCCAGGGATTGCTGTGTCTCCTGGGGGTGCAGCATGGGGTGCAGCATGCTCTCCTTGCCTGCTCCCTCCTTCCCTGACCCCCCTGGCAATGAGCAAGGCAGCAGTGAGGACTGGCTTTCCTTGGGTGGGGACAAATAATCCCAAAGTTGAGTGTTCCTTAATAGACATTAACAGAAATATTCCCATAAAATAACGTAGGATATTTGTACCTTATGAGAAACACTTTTCCTCACTGTTTCTTGTCTGGGAACACTTTCATTGAGGTCAGTTTTTTTGCAGACACTTAGAATGAAAAATCCTTGCTTTTCAGGTTCTCTCAGCAAGGCCAGTGAAATCACTTTAACTTCCACTGGCTGAGAGCAGAGTTGTTAAACATTGTGCAAACTCCTTTGATGTGGTGGCTGTGACATGAGAGACATTTCATTGCAGTTCCATGGTAATAATTAACACAGTAAGTAGTTTTAGTTTCAATTTCACTCCTGCTTGGAAGCCCTTTGGCAATAGTCTTCTTTTTCCAGGGTCTGCCTGGGCTGGTTTTGCCTTTTGAGAAATTTCTTGTCAGCCCAGCTCAAGTTCACACTGATACACAAGAAGGATTACCTTTAAGGATTGAAGTATATTTGAAGATTATACACAAAAGCTCAAAGTTCTGAACACAAACTTGTTTGTAATCAACATTTCTGACCACTGACCACATAATATTGAGATATTCTTTTCATATTCTCTTTAATTTTTTTTACATAAAAATCATGCTGTGTCCTGCTGAATCAGAGTTAACTGGGCTGGAAAAGACCTTTGAGATCATTGAGTCCAGCCTGAGACCTAACACCAGCTTGTTAACCAGACACAACCAGTGTTTTCTTAAACTCTAATCTCAATGTGGACAGAGAAAAAATAGATGGGTGTGAGAAGGAAAAAAGAAAGAAAATAAAAAAATTCCTGCTACCAGGGTGCCTGCATCTCCCAGTGCAGGAGCACTGTGCAAACCTGCTGCTCCATCCTGGCTTCACTTCACTAAAGAAGGGAACTGAGGGCATGTTGGAAACCACAAAACTAGGTGCAAAAGGAAGTTAAATTACCTTGGGAATTATTTACCAACTACTGCTGAAAAAACCACCCCAGAATTTCTCTGGAATAGTTTCCAACTCCTTGGAGACTTAGATCAGCAGCAGTCCCTTGTCACGTTTCCCCAGGTGTGCAGCTGGTTCAGTGCCAGGGCTCACAGAGGTGACTCAGGAATGTGCAATAAAGTCATTGGTTGTTTTGGTAACAATCTCAGTAACTCCCCAGTTCCTTGAGCAGCAGTTTCCCTGTTGCCTTAACAACCAAATAATCCAGAACAAATTCTCGTGCAGCAGATGCTTACTGTGCTCAAAACTGCCTGGCATGGCTGGAGCTCTCCAGAAGTTTTCTTTTGTGTTGTGCTTTCAGAGGGAACAATTTTGGACATGCCAGGAAGAGCAAGTGGCAGAAGAGCTGTTGCAAAGTGCAGGGAATGTGCTTTGGGGAGGCGGGTAATTGATGGTACATGGCAAAACACTGCTATAAATATGAAGTCCCTAAGATTTATGATTTTTATATTCAAAACATCTCACTGAGAAGGTCCTTGATGCTCAGCCACTGGCACTGGGTGTGTTGCACAGATGCAGAATGGTTTCTAAAGTCATAAAGGCTCAAAGGAACTCGGGCAGCTTGGATTCCTCTAGACACAGAACTGAAATGTCCATTGGACATCACATTCCCTAAGCTGATGGATTTTCAGCAGAGATTCAGCTTTTATTAAAGAAACAGGACCTGGGGTACCTGACTTTCACCTGCCAGGAGGGAGAAAGGAACTTATGACAAAGAAAGAGTGAAGTTAGCCAGAGCTTTACAGCCCAAACCTCCACACGAATCCCAGGAACATGATTTGAATCCTGAGAGGTCCAAGTGGGTGTGGGCAGCACAAGCCACACACCCCAGCTTGGTTGTCTTGATTCTGAGCCTTTGGATGAGTCAACAGAGGGACTTGGGCCTGTGAGTCCTGGGCTTTTTGTCCTCTCTTCTGCATATTTATACCCCTAACAGCCAGAGCAACTTGAAAAGGTCTTTTTGACCTGCTGAGAGCCAGGCTGCACCTTTGGAGAGAAGGGTGAGGGTGGTGGCACCTGGCCTTTGTCCCCAGGCCCCCCTTCCCGTCCCTGCTGTGGATCAATGACACCTCGTGTCTTGTCCCTTCCAGTCTGTCCCTTGGTTGGGGGGACTTGGCCAGGCTTTCCTTCCTCGTTTGGGCATTATGAGGCAGAATTCCAGAGGAGGCTTTGCAGCCCCGTGATGAAAGGTGCTATAAAATAAAACTGCAAAGTGTTACTTCAGAAGATGTAACTGGGTCACCAGTGCATCATAACCTCTATTAAACAGACATTTTCCTATACAAGAATTTATAGAGTTCAATGTATGGCATTAGTCAGTGAATTAGTGACACCCTCAACATAGTTTTTGTTTCAATCGTATCTGTATTCTGAAAAAAGTGATTAAAATCCTTGAACCTTAATAAAAGAGTGCCTCCATCCTCCTTTCCTGTATCATGCTGGAATCTAAAAGCAGTTTGCAAAGCAAATACACAGTTTAAAAGCAGAATCTCACAGATTTCATATCAGGAGGGCTCAGTAGTTTTTAAGCCACAGTTAAAACTGCAGCTGATCACCTGCACAGCAACACCTGATTCCCTGGAATGTGGTGTTCTCACTCACACTGGGTTTTGTTCCTCTGGCGTGGGCTGTAACTCCACACCTGCCCCAAGCCGAGTGCAGGGGAGCTGGGGGCACCATCAGCCAGTGGTGATGAACATCCCCTGTGCTCTGTCCCCCTCTAATGCCACCATCACCCAGGAGCTGCAAGGACACAGAAACACCATCTCTGCTGCAGGCAAAGTGCTTTTATTGGCTTCAGGGCACACCTGCTTGAGGGAATCCAAAGCTTTTAAAGGGGGAGGCAAAGCTCTGAGGGGTCTGCGGGGGTTTCCCAGCACTGGCCACGGTGCATGGCAAGGCCTTGGGTCAGGCACCTGCTTGGCTTCTCAGGTTCCTCATCTGAAGTTGTCTCTTCCTCACGTTTGTCACACGAATTATTTTCATGCATTTGCCACTTGGATTTTTGTCCTTTTTTAGGTTTGTCGTTTGGAGGTTTCTTTCACTCGGACAGGGAGCCACCACTTGCTGCACCAGCTGAGCCCAGGGCAGCTGTCAGCCCAATTTTGGTCCCAAGAGAGAAACCTGCAGCCCCTGCAAAGACAGAACG
Organism: Cettia cetti; assembly: GCA_013401135.1. NCBI lineage: Eukaryota > Metazoa > Chordata > Aves > Passeriformes > Sylviidae > Cettia > Cettia cetti. Next base: position 48 of record VZUI01035691.1, on the reverse strand, counting down.
AGGTGGTGTGGAGTGCCCGGAGCATCGAGGCTGCCTGCACAGCCAGCC
>VZUI01035688.1:0-51459 GCA_013401135.1 Cettia cetti | reverse complement strand
CCCTATCCCCATAACTCTGCCTGAAAGCCCCTTTAATTTCCTAAATTATAATAATTTGGAGGGAGGGGATTTGAATTCCACATTTCCTAAGGGGGTCCTGCCCCCTCCTTAGCAGATATCTGTCTTTCAAACCAAGACACGCAGTTAAAGGAGGAGGCAGCACCATTCAGTGTGACACAAGCACAGGTTTGGTGTCTGGGAGTGGTGCTGCAGATGTGTCTCCTGTTGCCTTTGTCTTTGCTGTGACTGACAATGCTTTTGTGCTGGTGAACTGTCACATACCAAACGCATCAGGTACCTCCATTAAAAGACCAAGTGTTACAAAAAAGTCAAAAACTGGGGAAAAAATTCCTTCCCTTGCCTTACTGTTCTGGTGAATAGCTCTGAACCTCTGATACTAATTAATTTCTCTGTTTTTGTCTCTTCCATTGCACTCTTACGTATTGAACTGCATATGTATACAGACATGCACATCCACATGCTTTAACCTTATGGATTGTCCGAACAATGTTCCTTTTATATTCCAACCCCATCTACATTTTTAGCCCTGAGAGACCCGGTTGCTCAGCTGAGGCAATGTCAGAGCCAGTGTTAGCAGGGATGGCAAGAGGAAGGTGCAGCACCTCACACAGCTGGGAAGGAGCTGGGAAGGTGCAGCACCTCACACAGCTGGGAAGGGGGCAAGAGAGGAGGAAAAGCCCTTCCAGCATTCCTATTATGTCCAGGAGTAGCACCTAACAAAGACTGCAGTGATGAGAGGTAAGGGTTAAATCAGCTGAGCTCCAGGGCACACCCTCTGACTGAAGCTTGTAGAACTTTTATTTTTCTACACCCTGTGAACTCCACAAAGGTGTGCAGCCACCTCTGCTGTGCTTTCCACTGCTGTTCACTATGCTGCAGATGTTCCCCCATCATTTTGCTCTAGGCCATCAGACTCAATAAATTCCTATTGCAAACAGAAGATAAGCTCCATGTTTCATTCCATCAAAGTGGAATGATACCAAGGCTATTTTCATTTCTGCTACTCCAGGAATATGCATTATGCATACATTTCACATTTATGCCAGTCGGACTCAATTCTGCATCTTCCTGTCAGCTGAAATTATTACCTTTGTTTCTGGCAGTGACACGATGATGCTGTATTTACCTGAACAGGCTTTTAACTCATGATCCTACTCAGCTGCCTAATATTTGCTGGTTTAAGCCACCTTACGTTTGATAATGAAATTTGTGTGGTCCTATCAGTAGCAATGGTAAAACACCCTCCATAGACTCTTAATCTTCCCTCTCTCTTGAAATTTTGGCCCCTGTGGGAGTCATCTATGACAGGAGGAGCAAGGGCACAGCCCTCAGCAGCAGCACCCAGCCCACACAGGTAGGGCAGACCTTGGGAGGGTGCTGGCCTTGCCCAGCACTCCTTCCATAGCAGTTTTAGGACATTAATGCCAACCTGGGAACATTTCCACCAGGCTTTCTGGTCACAGCCATCTCGTTCTGGTCTGAACATTTAGCTCTATAAATGCAATCTGCATTGGGCTAGTCAGTCTTCAAGTGGTCCCTTGGCTGTTTTGTAGTGTGAGACAGCCTATAACTCTCATCTGAATTTGCTCTTGTCTTTCCTATTTTCTACCCCATAAATTCAGCCCTCTCAAGCTTGGCTGCACCTCTCTAAACAGGATCTCTCTCTCTCTTTCTGCCCCTCTGCTCTGCATTCTCACTTGCAGCCAGCTCTTGGATGTTGCTTTATTGATCTCTTTCCTGTGTTCAGTTTTACCAGTCAACCACCTCTTACCATCTTCCATTTCTTGTCATCTGAACACTCTCGTTCAAATCATTTGTAAATCCCTGGTACTCTTGCATCTCTGCTATTTCCCTTCTTCTCCTTTTTTCTGTTGCTTCCGGTGGCAGAACCCTTGGCACATTTTTTTGGAAAGTGATAATATGTGACAATAAAGTTTTAAATCTCATAGTCCTTTTAGTCTTCCCACATTCCTTTTTCTCTGGTTATCTTCTCCATTGACTCCATTTCATTTTCATTTCCCACATTTTTAGAGCTCACCAGCACCCTGCTATTCCATCTGCAGCTTTGCAAGCTTTGGAGTTTTTCCCTTCTTTTTCAGAGGCAGTGGCCACTCTTAATCTTTGCAGGAACTGTTAATCTCAGTGCAACACCTGTCATCTCTTGTGCCCCAGGTTCTCACTTTATATCTTGTCTGCATTTGCATAGTCTAGTTTTCAGCTATGTTTCCTGGTGCCTTTCATAGCTTTCCCCACATCATTTTTTAATCTGCTCTGTACTGTGACTCGCTTCCTTTTTATCCCAGAGGCAGAAGGGCCTTGTTAGCTAGTTCGGTTCCATAGGAAATTTTCTTTCAAAATTTTCTTTTAGAGAATACCAGATTGCAAACACTGTTAAATTTAGCACACAGCTCTCCAGATCCTGATGAGTTAGAGCACTGGAGGAAGGCTTGTGCCCTCAGAGTTCTTATTCATCCTTGGTGTTAGTGCCAATCAATTCTGTCTAGCTCAGAGGTTTTGGCCCTCAGTTTCTCTCTTTTTCCATGTCTGTACCTCTAGGTCAGTTTTGAAAAGGGTTACTCCCCCAAAGCTTTGCCCCGCTGTTCTCAGTCACTCTTGCCACTAAAATGAAACTAAAAGCATATTTCTTGTTCTAGGATTAAATAATTTCTCAAAAATCCTTAATGGTGGAGTTTCCACAACCTTCTCTAGCAACCAGATGCCTACCCCAGTAACCTTGCTCCCCATCCTTTCTTATCCCTGTTGCAATGTCAGTCTATTTTTCTTGTGCTAACACAGTGAATATGGTGAACTATTCTTTCCTTCCTCTTTGCAGGTACCACTTAGATTTTGCACACATCCACTTTCAGATTTCTCTTCTCTGAACTGAGCTACCACAGGGACTTCAATCCTTTTCTTTTTTGTTTTTATTTTCTAATGCTCTGACCACTCTTGCGCTCTCTCCTCAGGTCCCTCAGGATCTCTCTCCCTGCCAGATTACTCCTTCCAACACATGAAGACTGCTTTCATGAAGAGAAGCCTTTTCCTCTTTGTTAGTCTGCCCATTCTCCAGGAAATGTTATGCTTATATTCTTGTGTATTAGAGAGGAGAGGAGGTCTCAGTGTTCAGATCTGTGGTTTGTATATATGATCTAAACAGAAGTCTGAATGTTGTTAAAATCTTTTGAAGCAATTGGAATAATTCTGATATCACGTAGCACATGCTTCCTTCACTCCTCAGCCACCCTTTTGGCACAGGGTATGTTGCTTTCTCTAACTCTTAATTCTCTTAGCAGTGACTTTGGGCTGAGGGCACCTGCATTTCACTGTCAATTCCTCTAGTCTGGAAGGCTTCACTTTCACTAGCAGTTTTCTTTCTCCCTGAAATGGCAGGGGTTAGTTATAGGATTTGTGTTATCCATCAGTATTTCATTTCTAGAATTTCCTGAAGACATATAAAGGGCCAAACACACAAAGTTCAGTGCTGTATTTCTATTTGAAAAACAGAAGTATATAAATCCACCTACAACCTGACCTTTCAGGATTTGCAGAATTAGATCACATTGAAAAACTCTGATGGATGAAAAGTATAAGCATAGGGAAAAGTAATATCTGGGATCCCTGGTGTAATGTTTTCAAGAAAAGATTTTATAGCAGTTATTTTACCCCTTGATTTATTCACACCTTTTGCATATATCCTCAGGGCAAAGTGCTCAAACTGTTCTTAAAAAAATCCACACTTGGACAGATTTTTCCTCTAATGAGGTGCTGGCTGCCTATGGTAGATTTTTCTGAGAGTTCTGTCTAACTTCTTGTTGTGACAAAGGTTGCAGCTAATGTTAAACCTGTGATTTCCCTACAATAACTTTGTGGGTCCTGATGGTCCTGTAGAAAATGAGGATAGCCTGAAGGGCAACACAGTAAAATAAATGGTGAGAATTTGCTCTGAGTGATAGGCAAGGGCTATTGGAGGTGGATGTCCATCCACAAACACACCCAGTATATTTTCCACTTCTTAAAATTAGTTTAGACATTACTCTGAAAGAACCATAAAATCTGAAATGCTATTTTTGTGATAGATAAATCCAAGAGAATGAGCAACACCATTTCTTGCACTCAAGAGTCCTTCATCTATAAGTTTTACTCTTAAATCTCACAAGGTCAAATAAGTCTTTCTAAAACTTGTCTCTTCCCCTCCTCTCAATAGTTTTGGTGGGTAAAAGACTACCCTGATGGCATGGCCCAGAATGTGTTGGTGTCCCACAGCAGTAAAAGGCAATCCTCTGACGTGTCAGTGAGTGGAGTTTGCATTTAATCCTTAAACTAAAAATTTAGCTTTCACTTTGTTTCTGCTTTAGTGTTAGTAACCTGCTTGGCCATGAGGAGCTTTTCCAAGGAGGCTTAAGATCAAGAATAGTTAATTAATTAATTAATTAATTAATAATTATTTTCCCAGAGAGGAAAATCTCTGGAAGTGTTCAAGGTCAAGCTGGATGGGGTTCTGAGAAACCTGATGTAGTTGAAGGTGTCCCTGCCCATGGCAGGGGGCTTGGATTAGATGGCCTTTGGAAGGTGCCTTCCAACATAAACCATTCTATGATTCTGTGGTTCAGCTAACGTGGCCCAGTGTTAAGAGCGGAGCCAGCAAACACCTTTGGGGCGGGCCAGGAAGGGCTCCTGGTTCGTGTTTAGTACCCTGAGCATCCCTCCCGAGAGGCGGGGGCCGCGGGCAGAGCCTGGGCTGTAGGATGTGGAAACAACATTAGGGGGAGCTCCGGGCCCTCCTCCCGCCGGACTCGGGCGCTGTGCGGGGGGAGCCGCGCCCGCCCCGGGCCGGCCCCGCTGCCGCCCAGCGGCAAGGTCAGCTTCATCACGCGTGTTCTCTTAGCCGCCAGCTAATCCCACCCCTCTACGTGGCCAATTACCAACGATGGTTTCACCATTTCTGACTGAAAAGTCAGAAATGCCACAGAATTAATTATTGTCTTTACATCCACCACCGGATTAGTTAATGAGACCGATTATTAGTCATGGGCACTTCATGCTCGCAGGTTGTGGCGCTTATACAATGAAATGTTTTGGCATTTTCCCTGTAATTTTCAGAGTTTATTACCCAGACAGTTTACTATAGTAATTATGTAAGAACATTTATTATTTTCATACAATCTGTAATGTGCGTAATTTACTTGATAAATAATCATTAGAGAAGAAATGGAGAAAAAGTGAAAGTTCTGATTCAAAGGAGATGGGATGAATTTGAGTTACAGAGAATGAATGTGGGCAGATCACAGCACAGCTGTTGTGGGGAAGGGCAAAGATGGGTGTTCTAGGGAAATGGAGGAGAGCAGGAAAGACCAGAATAGACAACAAAGTCCATGCAATTGGCTGCTAGTATTACAGAGGGATTAATAAGTCTTTTTTTGGTTTTTTGTTTGTTTGTTTGTTTGGGTTTTTTTGTTGTTGTTGTGTTTTGTTTGTTTGTTTGTTTTTTGGGTTTTTTTTTGTTCTGGGTCAAAAAAGATCAACTCTAAGCTTATTTCAAAAGGAAAACAAAAAAATGCTTTACACTAATTTTTTTTACTCATCTTAAAATGCTTCCTACCCTCACTAGTCCCCTGCAGACAGCAGCAGTGGTCGCACAGCAGCCCACGGTTCTGCCTTGAAGCACGTCTGAAGCACCTCAGACAAAAGGAGGAGGCTTTGTGTTTGGGTTCTGTGTGCACCATCTGCTGAGAGAAGACACACAGACTTTCAGAAGGCTGCCAGCTGGCTGGCCATTCCTCTCATTTCAAATAAACATTCAACATGTTTTCAGTAAATTCTGAATGACAGAAGCCTGCTTTTTCCTTTCTGCAGTTCTCACTGGAGAGGGTGAGAGCTTTTCTTTCTCTTGGCTAGGTCACATATTTCCAGCAAAATGAACTTTCATTTCAGATTGTTACTATCTCATAAAAATAACCCACATGGATTAATATTCATTATTAGGGTATTTTATTATGAACTTTAAAGCTGCAATTAGTTCTTTGAAGCATACTAAAGAACAAGATCACTTAAAGATCATTTACTGAGCCTATACCTGAACAATTCCAAGCATATTACTTTAAAAAGCAATTTTAAAGAGAAATTTTTCTTCCTAATGTTTCGTTCATAAAAAATGAGGAATGCAGACAGTTCTGGGTGAAATGCAAACTTTGCATTACCTTCACTGCATAGTGATCCAAAATGACAAGCAAATGACACACCTAGGTACAGGACACTAATAAGTATATGTCATTGTGTATATAGCAAAGACCCTGCAGCCAGCACCGGGTGTCTTCAGGAGGGAAGATCTCAATTTTATGTCTGGGATGACGCTCATCATCCATGGACATCCAGATGTCCATGTTTTAAGCAGAATGGACCATGACACGTCCGGCATGGAGAAAGATACTTCTGTAATCTAAAAGCAACACAGACCCGAACCACACAGTCACAGTAGGAATGCAGTTGTATAACACCACTTCCAACTTTTTATCACAATGTGTCCTAAATAAAATCATGGAGACTATCAAAGTTGTTGGAGTATCTGATTCTCCAAGCCTCTCTTTTCAGTGTCTGTGAGAATATGCAAACAATCAGGTTATTGTTACTAGAGGAAATTCCAGAGCGTCAGCTATTGTCTGACAATTGCTCATCTGAATGTTCTTCCTTGCAGGACGTCATTTTCCCCTCTTCAACTCGTAGATAAGCAGTCTCAGTCCCCTTGATCCAGAGAGGTAGACACAAACAATTGCCGTGTAGCTCCAAAATGTAGCTCCCATTTTGTCTGTCTCATAAGAATCTGTGCTCATATGTGCTGAATGACCATAGGAGCTTCATTTTCACAACCACTAATTCTGAATTTCAGATTCTTAATCTGTCCTGGCACTTTCTTCCATCTTCTGCTTTGCATCTTGCTTAAAAGAATGTTAATTTTTGTTGATTTTTTTTTTAATTTTATGAGTTATTTCTTATGTAAAAGATTTCATTGTATGACCTCAAGTGGAAGTACCACGTTTATGTCAAAGGATTCAAAGCAGTTTGGGGTGGTAAAAGACAGGCGGACAGACAAGCATACAAAGCACAGTATTCTTTGAGAAACCTGGGTAAAAATACTCATAGCAACAGCCTGATTATTCAGACAAAGATTAAGGTCAATAACTTTTTTGGGGTAGATTCGCTTATCAACCCAGTAAGTTGATGTAAAATTATTCACATGCATAAATACTTAGAGAACCTTACCAGAGGTCATTTCACATCATTCACTGTTCTAAGCTCATCTTTTTCTTTGGTGATATATATTGTTCATACATCAAGGAGCTAAATCAAAAGCACAGTTTAAAATCCTTTGGCTTAAACCCTAAGACAATTTCCTTCCCAGGGGAATGCGTCAGTTAAAAAGAGTTCTTTCACCCTCCACCCACCTCAAAAATGTAAAATATTTCATATTTAGCTCATTTCCTTCTTGGGTAGAGAAATAATGTGAGTGAGAGTACATGGGAGATTTGTGACCATTTACTGGCAATCCCAATAGTCTGTCCAGTGAAGAAGGAAGGAAGTATAGTTCATCTTAATGGCAATTTCTATTGTGAGAAGTGTTTCACATGCTGAAATGTTCCATATGACCATGAAAATGCATCCTCATGCTACTAAAAACAGACAAGGAAATTGTTACTTAGATAAACGTAAACAAAAAAAATCTCAAAATAGCGTAAAAGAATGAAGAAAACTATTAAGTTAAGGAAATTCCAAATGAAGGTGGTAACTACATCAGGCATAGCAAATACACATAATGTGTATTAATAATGTGCACATAAATAGGGCAAGACATAATAAAAAGTAGATTTACGGAGGTGCATTCTGCACAACTCATATCCTGCTGCATTACTTCCTGTCATTAATTACCCCACCTACATCCAAATAATATTAATCAGCCAACTGGAAGCGCAAGTTAATGAGCAAAATTTCATACTCTGGGGGGTCAAGTTCCTTTTCCTTCATTTGTCTTCATTAGCAGCACCTCTCAAGGCTTTTCCCCAAATAGAAGGCAGTGAATTAGTTGAAGAGATTTTAAAAGTCATACTCAGACATAAAACTGCTGGATTAGCCTTAGAGATTTTAGGGTGAAATGGAGGTTGTTATTGTTATTAAATGAGATGATCAAAATGAGGTGCCTTGCCTTCCTAATTATTTTCACCACCTCTAATCTTGACCTATTTGCTTAGCACCTTGGCACTGAAGGATTACACAGATGCTTTACAAATTACTGCCTGGTCTTTAAGGTGGAATGGCTTTCCATCTCTGGTTACTCCTGTTCAGTCAGTGAGTTTCTCTTCACAACATCCTATCCTTTCTTCATGCTCCATAAAAACAGGTCTTATGTCTTTTCTTCCCAAGGAGAATGCAGGAACAAGGCAAACAAGGCCACCACCAATATCCTGTAGCACCTGCACAGCAATGAGAAGAGCAGTGCAACCGAGGGACAGCTGCACAGATGTCCTGCTTCTCCATAACCTATTCCAGGGAGTTTCAGTCTCCTCCAGTTCTGTTGTCCTTGCAGAAGTCATACACACCAAGACTCTTCTGCAGAGTCCATATTCCTTAAAAAAATAATTATGGACTGGAGCTGGAGAAGCAAACAGCGAAGTGAGATACCCCTGCATTCATTCTCCTAGGAGAGCTCTTTGGTTTATGTAATTCCTGCTTATGAGCTGCTAGGGAAAAGGTGAAGGCAGTGTCTCTGGGAGCCCTTCTTTATCAGTAGCCAGAGTCAGTTTGAAACCTCTGCCCCTGACCCACAGATGAAAAAATATATCACAGACTTATAGGAAATATTCCTGTCACCACAGATACAAGCCAGTATGGAGTAGAAATACAGCAGTTATTTAATAGCTCGAGCGGTTTGCACACTCATGGGAAGGTTGGGAGCATCAGCATCACTGACAGGCAGCACAAGTTGGAAGTGCTGAGAGATTAAATGTGCACACAGCACATCCCTGCACTGAGGCAGGTACTCCTGGGCTTTCCAATGACCCTGTATAGAAGAATCTCAGACTCATCCCTCATGAAAATAGATGTTTCTTCTGAGCTGTTCCTATTCTACTTAGCACTAACACAGTCCGTTTATAAAAGGGCAAGGTGATAAATGACAAAAAGCTGTTCTTGCCTTACAATGGAGCAGTGTTTTACTTGAGGGATATAAAATAGAACTTACAGGGATCAAATAGAATCAAATAAACACCATCAAAACTACCCTGTAGTGCGGTTCTGCCTACACAAAAAAAGAATAGGAAAAGAAGAAAAGATTTGCACACTTGGAGTTAGGCTGCTGAGCTTCATTGTGTCAGTGAAATTCAGACAGTTGGTATAGTCTGAGGTCTCCTGCCCTGTGGAAGTTGAAGGCACTTGCAGGGATCAGACTGAGGTGGCAAGGCATGATTCTTTTGCCCAGTCTGCTGTCAGGATGCTTTTCTGTATGACCTTGGCCAAAGGCCTATTGCAGCCTCTGCCTGCTGTCAGCTCTCTAAGAAGGGCAGGAGCATTTTTAAAAAATAACAATAATATGTGATTTTTTTATTGTAGATCTTTCAACACTGATCTCTCTAATGTGGTGTTCAGGACCAGGTAGAGACTGAGCCTCGAGTTAATGGCACTTGGAAGCAAGCTGATCTTTGTGACAACATGACTGACCCTCCCAGGAGAGCCACTCATTTCAACACCCTTTGGTAGCCCCAGTGCAGCCTTCCAGAAAGCCTTTAAATCACCCAAGTTAAAAACTGGAGTACTATTTTGAAAAAGACCCTTTTCAAAACAATTGTAGTTACTTGTTGGTTTTATTCTTAAATCTGAATTTAATCGACAACAGCTCCTTCCAGAAAATAGTTTCCTTCTCAGCTGCTTGGCTTTGTTATCTCCTTGTCTCCACTCAAAACCTCTCAGGTCTCTGAGCCAGAACACTTTGCAGGTCTGGGTCAGGTCAGTGGAGCCATGGCAGGTTGCTCCTGCTCAGAGCAGGCCCTTTGCTGATCCCTCCCAGGGCACCACTGAAATAAAGTCAAATCCTGCCTTGATGGCAGCTGCGGACAGCGAGGGAGGCGATACCGGGGTGCTGCAGACACCTCATGGATCAACCAGCTCTGCACAACAACCTTCTCCAGGACAGACACCATGGACCTGGAAAAGGAGGCACCAAAGGAGCTCGGTGCCAGAACATGGTGCTTCCACAGCACTGGGGCCCAAAGGGAGGTAATTCCCCACCAAGGAACAGGAAAAACTGAAAAGCTCAAGATGCAGAGTTCTACCTGGAGGCTTTTCCACACAGCCCAGCTGGGCACAGAGAAGAAAGGCTTGTTTTGGTGTTTTTTAGCTTATAAGATGGCCTAGCTGTGGAGCCTGAGTGAATATTTAATAGATAAAATAGGAAAATTAATTTATTTAATTTTATCATCAATTTTCTTGGAAAAAACTCAAGATAATTGAAATTCCAGACTCCAGATAGATTATTATTTCTGCACAAAAACAGATGCTGAATTGTTGGACTGGTCTCTAGAAGATTAGCCGTTCAGAAAGAAGGCTGTGACTTCTTTTGAAGAAATCTTTCAAAAGTAATCTTTCAAAAGAAATTTAACAATTTTCTCATTTCTGGTGTGTCTAGATCCCTAGATGGTCTCTGTGAAAGAAAAACTCGGCCAGCCAATGTTTTGGCCCTGGAAAAAATCTGTATTAGTGACACTGTGATGGCCCTAATGAGACAGCTATTTATTGCTATTGATTTTCTGTGGAAAATGGGCAGAATTGTGTAGCCAAGCCTGATAAAAAGGATATAAGAGGGATTTTTATACCAACTGTGTACCTTGTCAGTCATTTATGCTGGCAGATTGATGGTAAGTGGAATAGTTTTGGAACTCTGTCTATCAGCAATTCATGAATCTCAATTAAAGACTTCTATTTCAAGCCCTCAGTATGCAGTGGCAACTACATATTAAATCACAAACTTCAGTTTGTGAGGCTAATGTGCCTTTCTTGCCACTGTCTTTCCAGTTCTGCTGGGGAGCAGATGCCAATATTAATGACAAAAGGCAAATTCCAAGATTTGCTAAAGCTTTATGTACCTCCTACTCAAAAAGAAACCTCCTTCAGTAGAGAATGTGGCCAGGTGAGTAAAACCAGCTAGTGGCTACTCAACATTGTGATGACTTGAAACATCTGGTGGCCTTGATCAAGGGTTACATGATAGGCAAAATGAAAGCTCAAAGCCCTAAAGCTGTGAAGCCTTATTTGTTGCATGTGCACCACTGAAGCAGTGGTGTGCTTGAGCATGGGGCAGGTAAGTCATCAGTTACATATGGCATTAAAAGATATGCAGCATTAATATTTGTAATATTAATATTTATAATAATCTTGCTAATTATAATATTAATAATTATAATAGTAATTATCCAATATATTTCAATATTCAATATTATTGTGGGCCTTGGTATGCTGAATTGTAGTAAGAGTCTCGATGCAGTTTAAAGTAGCAAAGGTAGAAGAATGTGAGTGAGTGATACCACAAGCCTCAGCCTGACTTTGATCATTCTAATTAATGTTAGTGGGAAATAAATTAACAGAAAAGCATTAGAGGCAAAGAGTATCAAATGTGAGTGGTATCTGCTGGATTAACAGAAAGAAGCTGGACTGCAAACAGCAAGGAGGGATATCAGCTGGCCTTAAAAAGGGAGATAATTTCATATCAGAGGTAAGTTATTAAAGGAAGGAATCAACCCATATCTTAGCTCATGTTCAAGTGAAGATTCCTATCAGCAAATGGCTCTGGAGCTTCCTTAGAGCTCAGGTAAATTCAAGTAAGAATTCTCCCCTGCCAGAAAACTGGCCTCTATCAGTGAGTCATCTTGAAGGAAGGGCTCAGAACTTCCAGCTGTAATTCTCACTTCTGGGCCTGTTATCAGAAGTTTAGTACTGAAGCCTTATAGAATTTTTTTTTTTGCTTTAGCAGTAGCAGATTGTCCTTTTTGTACTCGTTTCCATCCACAACTGTGAGTGCAACATTTCTGTGGAGGGATTCCTAGACTCCCTTCTTCCAGCTCATGTGTACAGATCAACAGCTGCAAACAATAGGATCCCACTCAGCACATATTTAGTATACAGATAATATAAATAAGCCAGTAGAAAAATGCATTGTAGGAATATGAAAATTCATAAAAGAATGTATTGGGAAGGAACTGGATTGTAGAAGGGATGATCATTGCCTGCACCTCATGGCTGATCAGTTTTCTGCTCTCAGCATGGTAAAAATCTGCAGTGCAACTCTGGTACCAGGCTGAAGGCAGAAAGATGTGGCTTTAGAGCAGACTTCAGCACAGCTGCCAGTGATGGTGGGGGAGCAGTGCTAATGGTGACCAGCGTTCATTGTCACTGGTGGCTGGTAGGGGAGTCAGCCCTGGAAAGGGCATTTTTTATTCAAGATGGTGAAAAGAAGCCACTTCACCTTCTTGGCTGGTACCCAGCAGCCAGGTATGAAAATCCATTGACCCTGTAAGACAAACTATTCCACCCAGTAGTTAAAGTTCTGGGGAGAGATGTGCCATGAGATGTGTGAGGCAGACAGTTTGTGCCTTGGAAAGCTGCAGCCAGACCAGGTGGAAAACAGGCTGGAGCTGCCCTGCCAGTGGAAAGAAGGCAAATCTCATAGTGAAATGCAGCCATCAGGTCAGCATCAGTGCCAGGTGCTAGGAGAGGACCACTGGAAGGGGTGTGAACCTCCAGTGGGTGTGGGAGTGCAGGGGAACTGCTCCAGCATGCCCTGGGAAGCACTGCAGAAACCCTGCACCTATGGGCATCAAAGCAAATATTTCCAACAGCATGGTGCAGCTTGAACCTGGGTAACCTGATCCCATTTGTGCTCCATTTGAGCAGGGAAACTAGTAGGTGTTTAAGATGGAACCTGATGTCTGTGTTGGGAGGACAGGGAGCAGGAGTTTGACATGAACCTCTGCAGCAGGGCCCATCTAAAGGGAAACAGGCTGCATAAAGTTGAGTGTCCCACAAGTGCTTTGGCCTGTCTGCAGCTGTGTGGCACAGCATGGACACAGCTTGCTGACTGCCACCTCTGAGCCTGCTGCCCTGCCCAGACAACTGCAGCAGCATGTTCTGTCTCTCTGAAAGAAGTGCCCAGAGGTTCACTGAATTTTGAACAGCTGGACAAACTCATGTCGATGTGGTTCCTGTCATCTCAAGGGAAAAATATTAATATATGAATTTGGGTGAATCCACAGCTTGCAAAACAAAAAATGAAAAAGAATACAAATATATTACATAGAAAATCTTGTGATTTTAAGTCAATCTGTCCCCTAGGGATCAGGGCCAATGGTATAAATACAGCTAAATGAAGTTGATGCAGTGTTTACTCACTTTTCACTGCATGACCTAAAAATCCAAGCAGTAGATATTCCCACTGGACACCACTCTGGCCACCTGCATGTTGCCATGCTCATGATACCAGTGCCTTGTCCACATTCACAGCTCACAGCAATGGCCTCCTGGGATTTTACCTGTCCTTTTTTCTTTTCTTGTCTTTCCCAGCATCTTCTTTTCTTCTCCCAGAATCTGCCTTTATATCATCCCAAGCATCCAGCCTCAGGCCCAATGAGCAGCTGCATGTCCTGTAAGCTGCTGACAGTCATGTTTCCTTCACTTGAAGTGGGCCTAGTTCCTAGCAACATTGAAGCTGATTAAAACTCTTCAAAAGATCAGTTGATTAATTGAGACAACAGAAAGATTGATCAGCAGGAACCAGAACATAGTAAGTATACAGGAGGCCCTAAAGAAAAATTTCCTTAATAAATAACAACCTCTCTTTCATGAAGTCTGGAAGTGTCTCATTCATGAATACTGAGCCAGCAGCTTCCCCTCCAGCCTCCTAGCACACCAGAGTCTGTTCACTATGCTGAAAACACTCAAAGTGATTTGTCATGAAACCAAGAGAAAGCAATAACCTAACCATGATAGAATAAAAAAATTTTTTACAGTGGAACCACCTTCCCAAAGAATATGGTAGAGTCCCCATCACTGGGGGGTTTCAAGTTGGGCCAGTCCCAGGATGCTAGATAGGGTTCCTTTTCCCTTAAGAGGTTGGACTAGAAGACCTTTGTGGCTGCTTCCAGCATGGGCTGTTCTATGATTCTGTAACAGAAGTGAATATGAGTCCTGAAAATATAAAGCAGGTGATCAGGCTCCACAGGTCACTGTTACTCTGTTGGCCTTGACCAGCTGTACCTCTGAACCTACTGCAGCCTGGTAAAGTGAGCAATGCCAGCCTCTGCATCCCTTCAGCTGCAATGCCTCTTCCTCCAGGCAGCTTCAGCAGCCACCAGGACTCAGCAGGAGCTGGGAGTTTTGCTGTGTACCAGGACCCCAGCCCAGTGCAGAGCAGCTCCAGGAGCAGAGACAGGGGTGATGTCTCCAGGGCTGAATTCCTCTTCTCTCTCCTTATCATGATATTAGATCCCAGTCGTCCAGCATATTTCTGTGTACAGAGAGATCTAATTGGATTCATTATAGCAGTATTTGCATACATTAGCATCAGCACTGACACAGAGTGGAGTTATTATTATGTAACTGTCCCTGTTTGGAAGGAGCTGTCCGTCAGCCTCCTACAGTGCTGGCAGGAGGCACCTCGTTGGCGGAGAGGCTCCTGCAACCTGCTCTCCTTGCCATTTGTTTGACAAACAGCATTGTATCAGCCAGGGGACTTAGCTAGCTGTCACTGTGATGACACATATCTAGTCTATCATTAAAAGGGAAATCTCTCTGAATTTATATGTGAATAAATGAAAAAGCTACTTTTTCAGCAGCTTCTTAACCTAGCTAAATTCTGAGCAAAGTGATCTAAATTTTCCATTAGATATTTTGTCCTGTTTTGTAAATCATAATGGAAACTGTGAGCACTTTCATATATGACTTTAAGCAGAGCATGTGCTGAAGCAAAATGTATTACATTGTCAGTTATTCACAACCCTTTGCAATGTATGGAAAATTATAAAATCTGTAGCATGATCAATAAGTAGGTGGTGTATTCTGAATGAGAAAACTTTTCATAGAACCATAGAATTTTTTAGGTTGGCAGAGACCTTCAGCTTCACCAGGTCCAACCAGTAACCCAGCACTGCTAAAGTCACCAGTCAACCGTGTCTCTAAGTAATCTACATGTAATTTAAATGCTTCCAGGGATGGTAACTCCATGGCCTTCATGGGTGGCCTGTTCCAGTGCTTGACAGCCCTTTTGGTGAAGAAATTTTTTTCTTAATATCCAGTCTGAACCTTCCCTAGAATAATTTGAGTCTTTTTCTTCTTGTTACTTGGGAGAAGACACCAGTTCCCAACTTGCTTCAACCTCCTTCCAGTTACTTGTAGAGAATACAAGTAACCTTGTCCTCTTTGAGCCTCTTTTTCTCCAGGCTGAACACCCCCATCTCCCTCAGCTGCTCCTGATCCGACTTGTGCTCCAGACCCTTCACCAGCTTTTTTGCTGTTCTCTGGACTCGCTCCAGTACTTCAATGTTTTTCTTGTATTGAGGAGCTTGAAGGGATTGGATTAGATACTCTGACCTAAAATGGTTTAATGTGGGTTTTTTTTTTGTTTTTCTGTCAGTGGAAAATGAGCATACAGGATGAGAGCCTTAGTAACCTTATGTTAACCTCAGCCCCTGACAATGACATCATCCCCTCTGTGTGCCCAGATGAGATCAATTCTGCTGATGGAAAAAGAAAACAAATTTTCTGAAACAGAAATTGTGAATCCTTTTTGATACAGAATTTGCCTGAAATGCTTTAAACACTAGAAAGATACTAAATTTAAAATTATTTTTATTTTTTTCTAGTAATAGTGTGTATTTGGTATGCAAATACATGTCTCATGAAAAACAAACCATGTTATCAACCTGGGAGGTGCACTCCTTTATCACAGAAGTGTCCTAACAACAGGACTGAAGGTCACTGATAAGGAGCAAAACCTGACCTATTAATGCCTATGTGGATATCACAACTAATGAAAACAGCAGAGCAGCTCCTCAACCTGCAGAAGCCAAGGCTTGGCAGAGACACATCTCTCTGCTGCACCAGAGTAATTTGCTGATTAGACTGCCAGGGTCTAATCAGTAAACTGGGTGCTGATGGGTCTTTCCAAGAAACTGGAGGTAAATTAATTTGTGACAATCTCTGTGAGAAGGGCAAGGCAGCCCCTGTTTTCAGCCTCATTAGGGATAAAACTTGTAATGGGAAAATAATGGGGAAGGTGTTGAGATACTGTCAAACCTCTGTCAAGGCAAAAGCCAAATGTCATTTCTTAGGCAATCCTGCTGTATTAAACAGGCTCTGTCTCACATTATGCAAAGGAGGGACGGGATGGACAGTTTGACAGCAATTCAGTTACTTCAGACAGGCAGATCACTGTCAGTTTTTCTGGAGAACAAGTATTTTGCTAATTGATAGGAAATGTCAATGAGTGAACCTCTGAATCACAGACCAAACTCAAAGCTTCAACTGAAGACATCCACCAGTTACACTGAATGGCTGTGGTGGGCAGCCTTCTCCAGGGGTTCTTTGGGCTGCTGTGAGAGGGAGAGGGTGAGGGGGCATAGCTAAGAGAGGTTAAGAAAAAGGCTGTTTTCTGCTTTCTCAAGACATATGGGGATTAAAGAAAGAAGACACAGTGATGGTCTCACGTTCCCATTTAGGACAAGACCAGTTTGGTACAGCCCTAGCCATTCCCCAGCAGTGGACTGCACATACGTGTATGTGCAATATATAACATGCTCAATATGCTTTGTGGAGACTTCTTCATCAACACAGAAAAGGAGTCACAACACAGTTAAGCTTGGAAAGTATGTGAGAAACCATTTAAACCCAAGAGGAAGGGCATCAGAGGACGTACGGAAGTGAATTCAACCATTCTTCAAAATATGTTCTGGGATCCGTTGTGCCGGCAAGCAGAGGATCACACTTCTGCAGAGTGAGAATATTTCCAGTCAGACATTCGGAGTCTGCTGCAAGCTTTGAGACACAGAGTTGGATCATCCGTCCACTGAGCTTCCTCAATTTGCATAAAAAAACCCCAAACCCAACCTGTGTCAGACATCAACAGAAAAATACAGGTGGCTTTGTTAGTTACAACCTGTTAAAAATAAGCAGCTTTTAAAAACAAAGCTATGATTTGGAGAGTGCAGAGATAGCCCTTCAGAAACACATTGTTCTACCCTTTCCTCCCCTTGAAGGAAGGTGTCTGGCAGCTCCCTGCACCTGGTGTCCCACAGCCCCCTCTCTGGAGAACATGGTGCTGCAGAGATAAAGAAGCTGTTACAGCAACTGTCGCTTCCCTCCCAGATAAGGATGACTAATAACACACTCAGCAGGTCCCTCTGTTTTGGAAGTGCCATTTTTAAAGGCTTACAATTAATCAAGTCTGATGAAGGAAAATACCATTTCTCTGGGAGTGGCAAGCAGCTGAGAAAGCTGGTGGCCCCAGATGAATCAATTAATCCTCATCAGCCTGTTCCCAGAGCAGTAGACCATCAGAGGCCACCAGGCTCTGAATAACAGCCCACTTTTTCCAGAGCATGAACCACTGTGCACTGGTACCCAGGGCACGTTTAGGGAGTGGGTCCCCACCCATTCACCAGTGCAAAATCCTGGCATGACTGCTAAGCCCTAATGTGAGACTGTTTAATGGGTCCCTTGGTCTGATTTTTACTGAAAGCTAAACCTACCATCCAGCTGGATGGGAAGGGAGAAGGAATGTCAGCGGGAGGAATGTCAGCTATCAGCAGCCGGAGCCAAAGTGCTTTCAGCAGAAGCGAGGACAAAAGCATCCTCACCCCAGCGCCTGCTGCTGGAGCTGCCTGGTACTCAAGAGAGGCACTGCCTGAGCTGCTCTCACTGGTGTTTCCCCAGAGGTGTGCCCCATCCAGCAACATCCAGCTCTTGGTGCCTTCAGCTGCTGTTCTCCAGCACTGCTGCTAATGCATATGATAGAGGAAGTTCAAGCACCCAGAGAAATCCCCGCAGCAAAGGCCAGGGCTGGGGATGCCTTTCAGGATGAAAGCAGTGCCTTTCCTGTCACTGCAGAGAGCTTTTCTGCAAGCAAATCCCTCAGGGAAACAACGCCAAAATCTTAAGTCAGAAAAGCAAAGTGGGTTTAGCAGCCCTGAGGCAGTGTCTCATGCATGTGGTGAAGGCAGCAGGAGGGTTTGGCTGCAGGGGTGCTACCGAGAGGCCTCGGCTCCCCCGCTGCACAAATCCAGGCACGGTCACTGCCGAACAAGGAGAGACAGGAGCAAGCACACTGTTCCCTGTGTGTCAGCAAAGGGAAACAACAGTCAGATTAAACCCTGCAGACTTCAGTCAGCAACCCACTGCTTATGCCAAGAATTTCAGGCTGCAGATAGAGGTTGTATAGATGTTTACATGCAGCATTTTAAATCAGTTCCTGTGACTCATCATAATACAAATATTTTTCTAGCTGAATGTAGGCATATAAAGATTACCTTCAGAACAGCAGCCACATTTAACTATTGCCATGTTGTAAGTATCAATAATTAAATAGCTACCATTCTGAAGATCATAGGAGAAGACAGCAGACTACACTTATGATGCTGAGAGAAAAGGGTATTTTTCTCTTATAGCTCTGAGAATGTCTCAGAAAACCCTCTCATGAGAGTGCATGTTTTCCATAATCAAACTAACAACCCCTCAGCTTTCGAGCAAGAGCAAAATAGAAGATTAAACCAGCAGTAATTTTAAAAATTCCATTAAGTTAAAAAACCTCATAGAATGGCACTTTCATTCCACACTTACATGATTGCTCCTTATTTACCAGCCACATTTGCTACCCAAAAAACCTTGATCTGCCAGCACCACAAAGGCAGTAGCACAAGAGGAGAGCAGCAGATTCTGTATGCCCTTTGCATCATCAGGAAAACTGAATGCTGCCTTCTACTTTTCAGCTACTGATATGCACACACTGCAGAAAGTCAGCCCGGCTTTCCAGAATACAGGTGATGTTCAAAAGGATTGCAATGAAAAAATGTCAGTTGTAAGCTGAGCAAATAGTCTATGGTGTTTATCAAAAAGATAACAGGCCACCCCACAATTGGTAGCTTTGGTTATGGCTCTAATACTGCTTGTTTTACAGGACAGAAAGAGAATTGGGAAATGGTACTGCAACACAAAACCAGGCAGGCCACCATTTAAAGGCAGATTAGGTAGCTATGTTATGATCTGCATGAAATGAGCTGCTAATATCACCCCACTTTGGAGCAGTAGTTACTCCCATTAGAAAAATCTCCATCAGAGCTATCGGTTTTCTTACCGGAGGCAATTTAGTCCCAAGCCTCCATCTGTTCCCAGAAATGGTTCTTCTGTGCAGCCCATGGACAGACAGAAATGTGGTTGCCCATTCTGCAACCCTCAAGTGCCATACCCATTCCACTCCACAGGCAGGCACAGGAATTTGCCCCCCTAGAGTCTCAGGAGCAGCACTTCTAACCATGCAGCAGCTCTTTTTAGTAGAAGAGCTGCACCAGCATGTGTTGACATGGCACTGCATATGATTACAACCATGTTGGTAATATATCCCCAGACATGGTCTTACTCCAGGATCATGGGTTATTTTTTTTTGTTGGGTTTTTTTTTTGTTGGTTTTTTGTTTGTTTGTTTGTTTGTTTGTTTGTTTCTATTTTTATTTTACCATTGTGGATTAGAAATCCAAAATCCTCTTATTCCAGAAGTGGGGTTTCCCCCATGGGGGTTTATTCCTGTGTATCCATATTGTACTAGAATAAAAATATTGGTGACTGATAAATATCTATAAGCTGTTTGGAAGTACAATGTAAACAAAAAAGCCTGGGTAAAGGGGAGGGAAGGGATTGGAGGGAGAAGAGGCAAAGGGCTGGTCTGTTTCACTGCTCTCAGAATAAAGAAATCTTGGAGCTGTGTCTTTAAAGTAAGGTTTTCATGGGATGCAGACATCCCTTTCACATATGCTTTATCAGTTCCAGGAAAGCTGATGAGACTCTCCTTCTGAGAAAGCAGGTGGCTCTGCTCCATCCAGCTCTTTGAAATCACCTAATGAGATCATTTCATCCAGGAGAAAACTGAAGAGCCCACACTGCATAGCAGCCGCCACAGGCAGAGCAGTTGGAGAGTGAAGGGCGTTCAAGGTTTCAAAACCACATCCTCCCTCATCTCGACATAATCAGATCAGTGGTGAGGTGGCGTCTGCAACAGCCCCTGTCAGCTATGAAGACAGAGAAACCAGTCTGTCAGTCGGCAGCCGGTGGCTGAAACAGGCAGCACCACGGTCCTGGAGAGAGAGTAATGAACCTTCATTTCCACTGCTGTCTGCTCTGTGACAGATAAAAACTAGACCTGGCTGCCGAGTTTTCCAGGTGATGAATTCAGGTTACTTTAAGGCAAGAAATCTGGAAAATGCCTATGAATATTGTCAGCTCTGAGTGCACACTGGGGGCCCTGGCAGTGCCCCTCCTGTCCAACATGACCAAGTATAGAATCATGGGACCATTCAGGTTGGAAAAGACCTTTAAGATCATCAGGTCCAACTGTTACACCTAACACTGCCAAGCCCAGCACTTAAGCATGTCCCTAAGTGCCAGATTCTACATGTTTAAATACCTCATTGTGCTGTGGAAGTGTAAAAGCCAAGCAGAGACCTCACTCTAAATGATCTTAAAATCCATGTAATGTCATACAGCAAATGTCATCCCTACAGTGTCAGGAGATCTGTTCTTTCAGACAATGATCTTTTTATGCCCTTAAAGAAACAGCCTGCCTATTTCCTTAGTCAGGCAGCATTCTTCCAGTACATTTCTGTATCAAAAGCAGCGTGGGTAGCAGGCTGAGGCAGTTGTTTCTGTTTCTACTCTGTTCTTGTGAGAACCCATCTGGAGCAGTGAATCCACCTCTGGAATTCCCAGCACAGGAAGGACATTGACCTGTTGCAGAAAGTCCAGATGAGGGCCACAACTTGACCATAAGACTGGAGCATCTCTGCTGTGTGGAAAGGCTGGGAGAACTGGGATTGTTCAGCCTAGAGAAGAGAAGGCTCTGGAGTGACCTCATTGTGACCTACCAGTACCTGAAGGGAGCCTACAAGAAAGATAGAGAGAGAATTTTACTAGTTCCCACATCACTCTCTTCATGATAAGATAACTAGGAACATCATGGAGAGGAAAGGGCTCTAACCTCCTCGTAACAACCCGAAATCTTCCGAACGGTTTTGGCTAACTACACAAGGGCATGTAGTGACAGGACAAGGGGCAATGGCTTCAAACTAAAAGAGAGTAGACCTAAATTAGATAGTAGAAAGAAATTCTTGTTTGTGAGATTTGAGAGGCACCAAAGAAGTTGCCTAGAGAAGATGGGATGTCCCATCCCTGAAAGTGTTTAAGGCCAAGTTGAATGAGGCTCTGAGCAATCTGGTTTTGTGGAAGGTGCCCCTCACCACAGCAGGGGTGTTGGAACTTGTCTTTGGGTCCCTTCCAACACAAATCATGCTATGATTCTACGGTCTCCCTGGCTCCTGGGAAGCCAGTTGAAGTTCAAATTCTTTTCCTAGTTTGTCACATCCTACTCAGGAGACAGTGTCATTGCTGGTAAAACAAATTCAAAATTCATGTACTGGATTTACAGCCCTTCCTTGGTGTCAGGTTTTGGCTGGGCAGGAGATGGGATAAAGGTCTTCTGTTGTTATTAATCAGTAGATGACTTAGGACATAAGCAGAGCTCTTGACATATCCCTCTCGTATCTCCTCAGATTTACAACCCCAATAGGGTTTGGTGAGCTGATTTCTGCCAGCAGCTATTGCTTTTCCTGGCCATCCACAAGTGATTATCCAGGGCACAGAGAAGTTTGAGGTGGGAAGTGCATCCCTCAGGCACTGCTGAGCATATTTAAAGCATGAGATACTGGGTTCAATAGAGAGGGCTTTATACAGTAACTGTTTCCTACTGAGCTACAAAACACCAAGATAACACAAATATCAACAGTCTAAATCAGAGTTTAGGTTGCTGTGCTGCAATAATATACTAATTTACTTGATTTTGATGAGGATAATGCTTTTTCTAGTTATACAGACAGTGTAGGACTTACACCCACTTGAGGATAAGCAAGTTTAGAAATGCTGAGTAACTAGGAGAGCAGAGAGGGAAAGTTCTTGAAGGCAGAGAACAACAGAGACCTGGAACAGCCAGCCAGGTCACTAAGTCTCATCTCCTGCTGTCCCACAGCCCAGATCGTGTCATCCCTTCCAGATGCCAGCCCCTTTTCTTTGGCAAAATAGCAAAGCATTTCCTTTGTGAAAATCTTAGAGAACTTATTGTAAAATCTTAGTGTCTGGGGGTTAGAAGGTTTCTGACTGGAATGTACTCTGTGTATGTCCTGTCTGAATGCCAATTTGTGGTCTGGTACTGCTCTTTCAATAGATACATCTCTTCTTTTTCTGTGTTTTCCCTTTGTGTATCAGCAGGTAGGGTCTGTGGTTTTTTGGACTTGACATGTCCCTGAGATTTGCTAACAGAGCTCTGCAAGGAGTCTGTGCAGCCATCTCTCAAAATGGCAGAGCATCCTTGCTCTCCTGTCCATGATGATGGGACAAAATCTGTGTCTCCCTGATGAAATTGCCCCGAGGGGGCAGGAAAGAGAGCAGGAGCCAGAAGAGGGTCAGGAGCCTGCGTTGTGGCTGAGGCACTTTCCTTCTGCTCATCACTCAAGTTACTGGTGAGAAATGAGTGAGTTTTCTATTATGATTTCTTGTTATCATTGTCATCTACAAAATACGCTGTGTTTAAAAGAGATTCATACAAATATTTCATTAACATGCTTTGAACATCACTGCATTTTGTCCCAGTATGAAGAAATAATACCAGGACTCTGTTTTGAGTTTTCTTTTGTGGGACATCTAGTCTTTATTTTGGTCCTACGTAGAATCTATACCAACTAAAATCCTTCAAGAACAGCACCTGAGCTATCTTTAAAGGGATATAGTGATTCCATTCCTGGACCCTGTCCCCATGTCATTGTGGGGAGGATCCCACTATGGCAGCAGGCAGGTGCAAAAGGGCACCCTGGCTGGGGAGGCACTAAGGGTTGGCACAAGTTTTTGTTGTTCCTGTTCTGCAAAGCTCTCCAAAGGCTCAAGGACATTCTTTAAATTCCTTTCTCCCAGCACAGTTGTTTGATAACCCATAAATAGCTCCTTTTCAAACAATGCTGAAAGCCCCAAGTAATGAGCCAAGAGTGAAAATGTTTCAGTATTTAAACACTTTATTGAACTTGCTGAGGCCAAAACTTCAGTGCTCTATTCAGATTTAAAATAAAAAACAAAACCAAAAACATATTCAAGGAAGGCTATTTCATTCCCAAAGTGCCCATAAAACAGGGCTGTTTTCGTTCAGTCATTACAAGTATGCCTACAGAGCACAAAAGGTTGTGAAAATAGCAAGAGTGAGCTGCAGCTGCTCTATATGCTTTCATGAAATTGTCTTGGAGATCATGGCCAGGGTCCTTACGCTCAGATACCTAAATATAGAACTGTTCATAACTGACCATGGCAGGATTGCCAGAAGCCTTTATGTTCAGAGCTGGAATATGATCAACAATTTCTAAAAAAAATCTTTGTGGTGTCTAATTTTGGGCACTGAAAAGCAAATCCAAGCAAACACAAGTTTCTTATGGAAATATTGAGATTTATTTTCTTTCAAGTGTCATTGATGGAATTGCTTTCTTCCATGGCTGTGAAGGCAAGACCAGGGAGCACTGACCCTGAGCTTTCTTGGTATTAATATCATACCATATTACCTTATATATATCATACTAAGACATCCAATAATAATGTGGTTATCCCACTCTGTTCATTCAGCACATCCTCCTAGCAACATGAAGTAATTTTTTTTTACTTAAGGGCAAAACAGTGCTTTTGAAGAAAGCACTTTCCAAAGGGAAATAAAAATGTTTTGTCCTGAAGACTTTCTGCCTGTTATGTTAACTGCCCCACTCTGCACAAGTCCTGCTGTGGTTACTGGGATGCTCTTCTGTGCATGCCTGTGCAATGCTGTGTTTCTGAACTCCCTGCCACAGATTAGCTACATTAGCAGTAATTTGCTGTCATTAGGTGGTAATCCATGGACTATAACAGAGGAAAATACCTGTTATCAACTTGGCTGTGCAATCTAGAAATGCTGGCTGGTCATTTTATCATGCCAAAGCTAAGCCCTCTGTAACACAATTAACATTTCATATTAAATTCCCCTGAGTATCATGGATGCTTATTTACCCCCTAACATAGCCTTATCCTGAAGCATGTGTTAACCTTTCCACCTGGGAGTATTCCTTTTAAATGATACAACCTGTTTGATTAGTGTCAGTACAGACTAAATTGCCACAGGAGAAACACCTTCTCCTTCCCTGCTCTCTGCATCCCATCTATCCTGGACTAAGAAACTGAAGACATTTTGGTGATAGCTGCTATAAATATTAAGAGGCCTGTGAGGCTAGAAATATCCAGCAGAAAGCAGCCATGATAATAAGTCATGATAAAAGTTTTAGAAATGCCTCACAGCTTTTCAGCTAATGTGTCTTTGGTGAGGATATAATCATGAAGAGCAGTGAACTGCAGTCCAGGCTGGTCTCTCTCACATAACTGTCTTGCACTAGATAGGTGGTGGTTGAAGGTGCAATTAGGTCTTGTGATTGTCTCCCTGTCTCCAGGGAAGGTATTAAACTCTACAGTCCACTGAAGTGCAGCTTGAGAATTCACTGATGGGACACTCCCACCCTCACTTCGCAGAAAAAAAAAATCATCTGGTACCCCTGCTCAGGATGCTGCCATCATTCCCAGTCAGGGAGAGGCTTGTGGCCCCCAGAGGTCTGTGCTCCCAATTGCCCCAGCAGTGCCATGCAGTCACAGACTGACATGGAGGAACTTGTTCTTCTCCTGGCCTGGCTGGCTCTGTCTCCTGGTTTGTTGGATTATGCCCTTTTTCTGACCCAGAGATGGGGCAACTGAGAGGTGTTCAAAAACTTTTATTCCATTTTCAGTCTCATATGGAGGGTGAGACAATACAGATGTTACAATTCACACCATCACAATCACAACCAACTATTTCCTAATTACAATACATTATAAGTGTTTCTTGGCCTATCAGATTTTGCCACACAATGCTGCTAATGCCTTAAAACCAATCATCAAAAATTACCCCTTGTGGGTCCTACTAACAGTGCATCTTTTGTAGTTCTATCTCTCCAAAGCATCTGGTCTATTTGCAAGGCCATCCCTTGAAACTTGTTTCTAGTTCCATTTCTTTCTCTCCAATGTCCATCCTATTCCATGGCATTTCTAAGTTGGCATTTCTTATCTCAGGGTTTGCATACAGATGCACATTATGTAAGCCTTCTGTCAGGCTTTGAGAATTTTCTACAAATTCATTTCCCACACTGGTTCCCCCCTAACAAAAACGACATCTTGGTTTAAGATATAGTCTGTTGAGTTTTCTTCCAGTTTTAGGAAATCAGATTTGTTTTTCAGCTTGATCTGTAACTCTGAGAATTTGGCCAGTACCTCAAATGCAAGATCAAACATTATGACATTTTCCTTCCTTCTGTGGGGTGTAGATTCAACTTTTTCCAAACATCTTTCTACTTTTAGTAGAAGATTTTTAATCATTCACTCACAGATCATTAAGGATACAAAAATGGGCAGGAGCTGTGAAAGATGTGACCTCCACTAAATATTTGAGAAAGACCTTCAGCTGGTACACATGGCATTTCTCCAGCTGGACAGAGAGTGCTGTAAAGCAGCTGAGCAACCAACCCTTGTGGTGCCTGGGCCATGGAGAACTGGCACAGTGTGTGTCACAGTGGCTGGAGAATGACTGTGTGTCACAGTGACAGGCTGGAAAGGGCAGTGGTAGAGGCATCCTCAACCACATAAATCTGGAGTTTAGACAAACCCAGGTTCCCCCACTTTGAAGGAATGCAAAAAACTACTTCTAACACAGAAAAATGGGTGCACCTTTATGCCCTTTGCAACATTAAGCCCGTAAACATGAGAAAACTGCAGATCCTTTTATAAACAAGAGGACAGACAAACTCCAAAAAGACTACCAGATGCCTCCCTGTTGCTGAGGTGTGTTTCTCAGAAGGTGGGCCTCTGGCAGTGCTGGGATAACCCAAGTAGCTCTTGCAGTTTCACATGCTCCTAAGCAAGGCAAATGAGAGAGAGGTTGGTTTAGCATGTGTAACTCCTTCTGCCTCCTGCTCCCAGGCAGCATCTGCTCATACTCAAACTTAGTAGCCAAACAAGAATTCAGATTAATTAATAAAATTACACTAAGGAGCTGAAGATAAAATATAAATTTTCCTTTCATTTGGATAAAATATAATATAAACCAGTCCCACCTTCAGAAGTAAGACTGGCTCTAGTAGAGCAGTCAGCAGGAGACTAGGCTTACAGACATGCTGGCAACTGTTTGACTACCAGTCAGGAAAGGGAATCCCCTCCAGGCCAATGTGGAAATGATGGGTGAAGAGAGAGTACCTATGCAGTGGTGATATTAATAGCTCGTTTGAAAAATTTTACTCAAATCTCACTTCAGAAGCTCAGCTTGGGGACCAAGAGAGATATTTTTCAACAAAACATTAGTCTCAATTAACTAAATGTAACCAAGATAAATGAGCTGAAAAAACCAGAAGCAGCTAAAATTGGTGAGGCCATTAAATCTATAAAAGGCAGATGCTGAAATTTGGAAAGTACCTGAATACAATCCTGCAAGTATTCCAAGGCAGGGTCAGAAAGGGATAACAAGGCAGTCCCAGGCCAGAGATGCTGAGTGGCCAGACGGTATTGACACAGACAGTCAAACAGCAGCAGAGCCCACAGCAAACACTGTGCACTAATGTGGGGAAGAATTTTAATGAGTAATTTCAGTCTCATAGATGCTATGAAAAAAGGACTTGGCATTGTTCCCAAAGACAGTGCCCTCCAGATTAGAGACTAAATCACAGCATCCTCAGGAGAGGATGAATATTGCAATAGAGTGTCTTTCTTTTTTTCTTTGATCCTGATGTATAAAAGCAAATAGCAACATGTGTGCATGCATAAGAGCAACATTGGAGCATAACAAGCAAGCTGAAGAATAAAAAAATAAAATAAAATAAAATAAAATAAAATAAAATAATAAAATAAAATAAAATAAAATAAAATAAAATAAAATAAAATAAAATAAAATAAAATAAAATAAAATAAAATATAAAGAATTGAAAGTAGTGGGCTAAAATAGAAGCACAACAAACTAATGGTAGATAATTTTAAGGCATTAATCCAAAGTTTTATGAACATTTATAGCAGGTTGTAAACTTAGGTAAACAGCAACTTATTAGGCAAGCAGAGCCCCTTTACAGATGATTTTCTGATGTCTTCAGCAGGACCAACACCACAGTTCTCTCAGAGGAGGCAGATGTAGCAAAGCAACTAATATCATGTGGGATGACAGGTTCTGCCCTCAAAAATATCACGGAGGAACCGGCATAAGCAGTGAAGGCAAAAGGAACAAAACGCTCCTTAGGCATCAGGAGGCACCAAAAAGCTCAGCTGTCCTCCGCAAAACCCCCGCAACATGTAATCAGCGCAGGGTAAATGAGTCAGATGCTTCCCCCTGGAGCCATGGCACCGCAGGCGGGCTGGGAGCGGGGGCCTGGCAGATGGCTGCTGGGGATGCCTTTCTGTCCGGAACACCGGCAATGAAAGCAGCGTGTCCCGAGCCCAGCCGGCCTTAGTGCCGCACTCCCGGCCGGCCCGGCCCGGCCGCAATCCCAGCCCCGGCGCTGTCCGCTCCAGAGCTGTCTTTGCTTCCCAGCGCAGCCCAGGCTGCCGCGCCGCCTTCCTGGCCTTCATCCGGCCTTAGGCTACAAAGGTATGATGAGATAAATCGGCAAAACTCCTGGAAAAGCCTACTAATACTCTTGTAAGGCTGAAAGAGGAACGTGCCAGTTATTTCTGCAGCTCTGCCATGTTGTGCCACCCTCCAGGAGAGCAACATCTCGAGTTTTAGGAGTGATTGTGCTGCCACGGGATTGTGGGCTCAGGACCCTTGTGAGAGAAACTCCCCAGCCAAGCTGTGGAGCCAGGGAAGGCCAGTTTGCTTCATCTGTTACTGCCTCCGCTTGTCAAAGGACAGACCCTCTCACTGCTGTGCCATTCGCTTCCGCTTGATCCTGTTCATCAATATTTCTAATTAGCTTTTTATAAATCAGTGTCCTGCAAAAAACCCTAGCACACCTAGGCATATACAGTGCTCATACCCAAACTGTGGATGGCTCTGTATGGTTCTGGATATGCAACCTGTCCTGTTCACACGGCTTCAGATAAGGGTCTTCAGCAACCGTGAGACTGCCCAGTAAGACCACTTAAGAGTGTCACCTGGCATTGGACAGACACATTCATCCTTTCAAGCTTTCCTATCAAAATAATCAGGAATTTGAACACTTGAAACCAACTAAGTCTTTGATAGTAAAGACTACAAACTCTTTGTTCCCCCACCGACTTGGGAGCTGTGATATTTTTTTACCAACTGGAGAAGTTGTCATAATTTTTGAAAACATAAGGTAAATCTTTTACAAAAATGGTTTTACATTATTTGGGCTTTTTCTTTTATTTTTCCTCAGGTAGAGTCAAAAACCTCCACTGTTTTCTACATGGCTTCCCTCAGGTTTTTCACTTAAAAATGGAAAAGATTAAATTTTGTGTTGGTAGATTATTTCTGTTATTTATTTATGTATTTTCCTCTAAATAAGACTGACTGCTTAATGGAAAGTCGTCTCCTGTGTTTCTCAAAGAAGAAAGTAGCTGCTGTCTCAGAGGCAGCAATGATTGCTTGAATAGCAATGAATAATTGCTTGGTAACAGCCAGTGCAGGGCTTTGCTTTTCACTGGAAACCTGTTCCTGACGTGTGGACTAATTAGCTACTGCCGAAAGGAAAAGGGAGGCTTGCAGAGCTGCTCCTCTGCTCTCATTCCCAGTGATTTGCAAGGTGTTTCCTTACCCCTTCTAATCTCTGACCAACCTGATTCCAAAGTCCTTCTTGGCATATTTGCCTGTCTGCTGTGTATCCTTCCTCTGTGATAGAATTTAAAACCATGCTGCATTTTCCCTGTCTCTTGAGCAAAATAAAACCCTTAATGCTCAGCTGGCATGGATGAGCTTTCCAACTAGGCAAGGGGCTTTTTCTTTTGTTTATTCAGTGAGTGGCTGTATTGCTGGGGAGGCGCTGGACTGTCACTTTGACCACTGTACTTCTAGCAATATATAAGGACTAGTGGGTGGGACAAAGAGACCTGTAGCTCCTCTCTCCTCTGTGGGCCCCCCACAGCTCTCCTCAATCAAGGTAGTCATGCCAGGCTGACTTTGCTTTGAAACTTTGGGAAATCAAGAGTTTAGATCAAATCTCTCTCTGATAGGTTTTAATATGCTCTCTGGAAGACCCAGCTCATAGGGCTACATAGATACAGATATGCTCAGAGAAGGTACTAAGATGAAACTTCAGGAGTAACTTTTCTGTGATGTTGTTATCAAATACTATATTATAAAGGGCATATATAGGGAAATTGAGCTAAGGCTGCCTTGGAAGATATGACTTGTTTATTTTCTAGTAGCTGTGTGTTTGACTTTGGAACTGTAATACTTTTTTAGGTAAATTTTCATGTGCCATATTAGTAGGGAACTTTAGCAGCTTCAATCACAGGCTTGACAAGTATCTCCAGTGACCATGGTCCTTGTTGTCTTTCAGCTTCATTGCACACAGCAAGCATGAGGGAGATGGAAAGAGTGAATGAGAATTTTAATTGTTTTGGAAGGCATGATGTCCTGTTCATGTTCACATTTACACTTCACGGGTAGCTATTTTAGGCTGTATAAAACAATAATGAAAAGGTTAAGAGGGAATGTCATGGATAATTGTTTTAAAGTTGACAAATATATAATTAATTTTAAGCCTGCATTTTGCAATAATCAAATCTTGCTCCCACTGGACTCCATGGCACTTTCGTGATTCACTTGAAATTAATCAGGTTGCAGAGTTTCCATAAAGTAAAATCCAACACTTAATTAAACCTTTTATTCTGAAATTCCAGGGTCATCTTCAAAGATGCACAGTAATATTACTCCCACACAGATGTAGATGCTAATGTTACACAGTCAGTCAAATAGCCAGGTGATGAATATAACTAGAATAATTCATAACCTGCTTAAATAAATGAACTTCAATGAAGCTACAGTTTGTATTTAAAATGGACAAATTTTAATTTTTTTTATTTACAAGAGAAATTCAGCTTCTTCTTGCAATTCATTTTAAAATGCTGTTTGGAAACTGTATTTCAATTTTTTTTTTCCCCAAGTAAAATCTTACCTTATCTATATGCACTGTTAGCATTTCTGTTATTGCCTTCCCTAAATGGCCAAATCAGCCCCAAGGCACTCAGCAGTGCAGGTAACACCACTCACCGCAGGGTGTGGACCAGGCAGCTGTGCTATTGCAGCAAGGGAAGAGGGTGAGGTGGGCCAGGACAGGATGGGGCAGGCAGGATGGGACGGGGCAGCCAGCACTGGCAAACAGGACCCAGAGCCCTCTGCTGGCCCCAGGCATGACAGCTGAGTTCCCCAAGTTCCACACTGGGGAGGGCACATTAATTTTGCTGCCACAACAGTCACACAGGCTGCACATGGCCTCTCCTGGACTTCAGACTCAGACCTGGCATCTGTAGATTTGTGAAAACCTTTCATGAATCAGGAGTGAGTTTTCCCAGTTTTCTCTAAAAGTGCCTGGAAAACACAGAAAATGCACTCACAGCTTGCATCTTCCAGCACAGACTCTGAGCTACTGCGTATTGGGTCTTTTTTCCATCAGGGCAGCCATACCAGCAGTTTGGTTTCAGGCATCATGCCAGTCCTCTAACACATTCTGATTCCCCTTGGACAGGTTGTGTACATCAATGGGCATTTGCTTTGCATCAATATTCTGGGTTCTGGTTCACAGATGAACACTGTTAGAACTTTTCATGGCATAAAGGCACTCAGACTCCTTCCGAGAGCAAAACGATTTCTAGTAGTTACTCTATACTAAGCACTGCTGATTTTGTCTCACAGCAAAGAATTATTTCCATTCTGCCTGATAATTCAAAGTGTTTCTTTTGGAAACTCTGTTTTAAAAGACTCAGCAAACTGAAAATTAGCAGTGATTTTATTTTTTTAAATTTTTTTAATAATAAAAGCAACAAGCATTTCCAAAAATACCCTTGTTTATGTATCAATTGCAAGTCAGAAACTGCTTTCAAATTATCACTGCTTGTAGGAAACTGCCTTAGCTTTACAGATATCAGAACAAAGTGCCTATTTTTGTTACCATGAAAGGAAAACTCCTATGTCCTTCAGCCTGCCAGTATTTCAAAGCCCATCTGAAACAGCAGCAGGTGTAGCAGTTTCTCACAGTCAGTGAAAAGAGTGATGATGAATTGCATATATTGCCCCCAGATCCCTGCCCCTCCTCCAAAAGCCAATATTTCAGATTAGGCTGAACACAAACAGAGCTGCAGAGGACCACCTGCTCTCCCTTGTGCTACATAATGTGTTCTCTAAGCTCAGATGTGCCTGGAAATGTAGTGAATCCAAGTCCAAAGGAGGCAACTAAGGGCAGGGTGGTATAATGGAGTGGGCTGCAGAAGAGGATAATTTATTTTCCAGTTGATAGACTGCTGTGAGTCTCTCTCCAAAATGTATCTTTTGCCTCTTTAGCAAGTGCCCAAAGGTAAATGCTATTGTACACCCAGCAATAACATTTCTGCCTTCAGCTTAGACCAGAGACTGGTTTCCTTAGAGGAGTTTGGGCTGCAGCAGTTTCTACACAGTAGAAGCTCACAGTGTGACTAGGAAGCCTTTTATTCCTGAGCACCTTTGTCTCTTTCTGGTGTATGAAATTCTACTTCTCCAGGTTCCCAAGTGATTTAACCATGTGGGCAGTTTAGTTCACTGGATATATTTTTATATTTTGTCTGTATCTAGTTCACACCTTGTAGCTTTGGAGACCTCTCAATAGCATCGTGTCTCACTGCTACTTTGAAGTTAACATTCATGGGGTTTTGTTGTATGGAAAATCAACCAAGTACAAAGTTTATAGGCCAGATTAAGGTCATATCTTTCTCTGTAATAAACAGCTTTTGACATGGCTGTAAGTTTTTTCCAGATAAAAGTAGCTCCTTTTTACAGCTTTTTTTTCCCCCTGCTTTTTTGCCCAATTATCAACCTAATGAAAAAACTTCAATTTATTTGCAGACATTGTACTTGCATCTGAAATTTTGCCAAAAGCTCTAGAAAGCTATTGCACTTCCCTTGTACACCATAACATTAATATCTTCAAATAATTCCCCTACATTAATGAGTATATGAACTTCCTTTTTAACACTACAACCACTCCCCTCTCTTCTGCCACTGCCTCTTGGTTGATTCTCCATCACTTTTTTTATTCCTCTCTTTAGTTAAGAATCCACTGAATGAATTTCTTTGAATGTTACTGTTTTCCAACCTCTAAGGTTTTTCTTTAAATGTCAGTTGGCAAATAGCAGGCATTGTTCACGCATTTTAAACTACCACTGAAATGTACACAATGTGGATATAATAAAAATTTGATTTGTATTGGTATTGATTGGTCTGATTGCAACTAGTGAAGGAGATGCAACTTCCACTCTGTGCCAAAATGGATACTCTAACAAAAACAGACATAATCCCATTCCAGATCTGGTCCTCAGAACTGACATTTCAGGGACACCTAAACTTCCAAACATTTTATATTAGCCTCTTCCTTTAAAAACAATCAACAAATAACAAACTCAACTGAACAAAACCCCCTCAGATTAAAATGCATGGAATCAAGGCATACTTGCAGTCCAGCTTAAATTGTCCAGGTTGTCTGTTTTGTCCAATGCCCTTCTGCTTGCTTAATTACCTGGCATCAGAAGTGAGATGAAGAGACACATCAAAAAGCATGGTTCTGGTAGAAAGGGGCTTGCTCTGAAGGACACAAGAGACAAGAAGACACAGAATCTTCACTTTGGTCTGATGAGTTGCAGAGCACATGCCAGAAGCTATACACACATTTCTTCCATGTCCAAACCAAGTGAAAACCAACAGAATTTCAGTAAGGCATTGGCTGCATATCCATGCCATCTATACAAATAGTACATCCAAATATGAAACCTATAAGGCTACTTCCAAAATGACACTCCCAAAATGAGATTATTTCTTTAATCAGAGGGATCTGAAGGCTGCAGAGAGTCTGCCATGTATATATGTAGTGAGCTTCTGGGGACAGCTGGTGACTTTGGTTGTGACAGCAAGGTGGGGAACCTCTGCCAGGGCTCAGCAGTGACTGGTGACTGCTGTGATTGGAAACCAGCGTTATTTTTACTCAGGTATTTTTACTCAGGTACTGCAATAGTGCAGACTGTTTTGGGTCCCCAGTCCCTATCCCAGCCCCAGACACTCACACAGGGCTGAGAATGTCATTCTTGCTCCTCCAGCCCTGATGCCAAGCTGTGTAGGTGGCCAGAGGCTGGTGGTCACTGCAGCTGCTCCAGGGCCACCACACCATGCCGGTATGGACGTCGGGGTCAAGAGCACGGAGAGAACAGTACCACATGCCAAGTGTGCCTTGGGGGTTGTATGTTTACAGAGTGAAATGAGAACAGTAAAGAGTAACAAGAGGCACTTTTGACCAGAGGCTGATCAGAGAAGCATCTTTCAGATGGGTCAGGAAGGAGCTGATGAGATGAGTATCCATATGGAAAAGGAAAAGGGAGAAGGGAAGAGAAAAGCATATGAAGTGGTTTCTGTTGCTTTTTATTGGTTTTGCACACTTTATATTTAATAAGAAATGTCTTTCATTCATGTCAAAATACCCCAGTAAATCAGTACAAGTCCTCACAGTTGCAGAGATGCCATCTTCTAAGTCTTTGCTTTTTCCCTTAGATTCCATGTCAGTATTTGTCCCCAGTCCCCGAGACTGTTCCCAGCTCAGCACATTCAGTTCTGCTTGTTTTTACTTTTCTTATCTCGCACGGTTTCAGTTTACAGACTCTCAAAGCTCAGTGACAGCTTCCTCAGTGACAGTGAACCAAAGTCAGGCAACGGATCTGCACAAAACCAGCCAAGGGTCAAGGCCAGCTGGAGCCCTGGGTCGCAGAAGGCCTGAACCTGACAGCACAGCTCAGGGAAATCACGTGGTCCCTCTGTGACATCAAACTCTCATTGAGTAGGAAGGACAACTGCATGGATCAGATTTCCATCTGGATGTGATGATGCAGCAGACTGGTACCCACGGGGATCTCTTTCTTCATGGGGACGCACATCTCTTTCAACACATGATCTGAGATGCACCAGTCAAGATGGCTCACACTGATCCAGCGAGCTACAACTCCAGCATGATATTCCATGCACACACAACAAACTGAAATATATACACAATCTGTAGGCATGCACATTATATATACATGTGCATATACATAAAATCATACAACTTCAGTTAGACTGCTAAACTATAAATCCTCATTCCATGTTAAACACAATTTTTGAATACAAAAAGTTTAAATAAAAATTTTAATGCTTTCTTTCTCTTTTAGCTCAGAATTATTGCCAGACAAAAAGTGGAACCACTCCTCTCAGCCCCCCCCCCAAAAAAAAAGCTGTTTCCCTGGTACCTAGCCTCACTGCAACAGGCTTTTACACAAATCTCTCAAGAAAACCACAGCTCCATTTTTATAGTAAGATATTAAGGCTAGGAAGCCTTAGTCATGGCCATGATTAAAGGAATTGTTTAAAGGGTCAGAATTTCAGTCTTGGGCTTTAATTTACAGACACTCAGCAGAATTGTGTCCAGCTTCTGAGTATTCACTGGATCTCATTTTTGTTGCTCTTTCCTCCCACTTTTTACTTTCTACATAGTGAAGTCTGATTTTAAAAATTTTTGTGTCATTCACTTATGAATTTGGGTAGGAGCAAGGTGGAGGAAAAAAACCCAGCATCTCCTAATCAATTTGAAATCTTGCAAAAATCACCATTTTCAAGCTTTCTGAGAAAGATATAAACTTATCAAATATCCACACACTCATACATATGCACCTCTTCTCCTCTTAGGTAAAGCTAAAATAACAAAATCATGTCTTCTGGTTTTCCATTCCTCTGAAAATTGTTGCATACATGCACTTTTCCTTCCAGTCAGAACTCAGGGCAGTTTTTAAAATTCTGCTGAAAGAAGGACAGTGACAACACAGTGTCACAACACAGAATGACAAAACAGTTTACAGAACTTCAGCATGAACATTGCAAAGGGTACCTGGTGCCAAAAGGGAAATAAAACTCTTGATTTGCAGTCCAAGTACCAGCCTGAAAGGAACTTAATTACACTAACTATGAAATATTTATTACAAGATTATTTTTAAGATTCTGGTATTTTGAGTTGTAATATAAAGCAAAATTTATCCTACAAAGACTGATTTTAAAATGTCCCATGAAAAGGCTTAGAGAATTAAAAAATAGTTGTGCTAAAATGACTTTATGATAATGGGTGACAGTGAAGAATTTGAGTGCATAACAGAGACATCTGCTTCACAAATAAAAAAAATTATCAAGGTGGTCTCAATGGCACTCCAAATGTTGCTTATTTCATCTGTCTCTCCTCTAAAACCAGATCTATGAGAACATTATCCCTAACCACTAATACCGCTATCAAAAAAGGAAAACGAATGGCAACGTACAGAAGGGAATTTAGGAACACAAGACTGGACAATTATTTCTGGAGAATTGGAGATAAATGCATCAACAAATTGCTTTCATAAGCTGATCAAAATACTTCTTAAATTAAAGTGACAGGAAACTCATTGTAGGAGAGTTAAGGGACACTGGAGGTTAAAGAGACCATTTTCTGTCTTTTTGGTCCTTACCCACACAACCACAGGAGCCATAAGGCACAATAACTCATCAGTTGCTCAGCTGCACAATTACTTTTAAGCTGTTTCATTTAAATGTAAGTTGCTTTATGAAGCAGATCATGCAATTAATACAAGGGAAAAAATCTCACAAATGAAGATTATGCTTCTGCTGCCCCTGAACTGACCAAAGAGCCACCACCATGGGAGGTGGGAGAGCCACTCTTCACCCTGAGGCTAAGCACAATAAGCTAAATGTTAACAGAAGGCAAATTTTATTTTGGACAGATTTTTAAAAAGAAGTGATTTATATTTCTTCCATCAGCTGTCAGCTGTGCCTTGCAGAAATGAGTAACACTCTGTTTGATATTGGGGGATCTAAGCAGTTTGTGAAGTAGTTTTTAACTAGCTTTTATACTGGCTCTATCAGTGCTGAAAAGCTCACTTTGCCCTCAGTATCTTCTGGCTCAGCTCCATCACTCTGCATTTTGAACAGGGATTGTATTAGGTCTGATTTGTCTTTACTAAAAGTAATTCTAGTGTCAGGCCAAAGTAACACAGTGCATATCTCTGTTTTACACTCAGATCCCTCTGAGAAGGAAGGGACCTGGAGTTATAACTATCTCTTTTCACAGTAATATAAATGCATAAGAAAGTACGAACTTTACCATCAGTGACCCAGAGCACAATGAACAAGGTGTTGGCAATTCAGGTGCTGCACACTTCCTGGAATCAGGACTTAAAAGCTAGATTTAACAGTTTGAAAATGTAACATCTTTTTGCCTTTTGTAAAGGAAGTGAGAAGTTTTTCTGTTTTCAGTAATCATCAGGGTATCATTAGCACCCAATATAAATTCAGAGAATCCAGCATATGCTTTTGATAACAGAGAAAGTAAAATAATACAATTCGGAAACACATTAAATATTTAAGTATCTGATAGGTTTCTCAAATGTGTAGTTATAGATTTCTGAGACTCAGGAAGTGAGAGGGAAAGACTGAAAGAGATTATGTGACTAACCTGGGGAAGCAAACCTTGACTCTTTGTCTTCCACCAATTTAAAACCCACATGAAAGTACTTTATAAATCTAACATTTCCAATAGGCAGACCTGGTCATCTATTGAAGGTAAACAACTCCAAATTTCCTTTGGAGTATAATCATTCCAGAAAAGTCTTTAATCAAAAGATGTTAGCCAGAGTGATAAATCACTTAGAACAATAAAATCACCTGCATGAGCTAACACAGCTTCTGTCAGTAATTGTGCTTCCTTGCCCCAGGCATAAGTTTGTTACACATGGGAAGGGATAATACTTGTGGTTACAGCTCCCAGTATTACATTTTCCTTTCCCAGTTCACACTTACTCATACGTATGCTTATCCAGCAGCAGTTACATAAGATGCAATTCCAAACATTTATAATCCACCTCTTGCAAACAATAAACTGCATCAAATTAGCCCCTGACGTGCTTTGTACTAGCAAAGCAATTTGCAGATCCATCATGAAGAATTAGGACTATTATTTGTCTATAGTCAGTACAGCTGGTTTTTTCTGACAGTGTTACATGCAAGTGCTGGGTTATGTCAACTTACAGTCGCTGTCATATAACTGAGACACCCTCAGGCAAAAGGACAAATTCAACACCATTCCTTTCTCCCATTTCTGGGAGTTGGAGTACATATCCATCTGATCCGACATCATGAGATGTTCCAGAAGCAACACCAGCGATGCTCCAGACTACTGATGGTGGTGTCCATCACACCCTACACATTGCAGCGTTTTTGGGGACCCTGAACCCTGCCACTACCTTGACTAACCTGTTCCCTTGTATAGTTGTGTACAGTTCTATCTATAGACCATCCTTCACAATAAGCCCTTTCCACATGGCAGCCAGCAGAGCAGAGAATGTTTCTTTCCATTTGTTTTTTTTTTCTGTACATTTGTTTTTCCTATTTTTAAACCTCCTCTGTGGGACAGATTTCTTGCTCTTCTCAAAGGAATGTTGCCCTCATTTACTCACCTAATGCTATGACTAACTACTATAAAGAAAATTCAGTGTGCAGCTTAACTTGAAAGGCAACAACAACAAATCATTTACTTCCCCATTAACACGTCATAATTATTATATATAACTTTCTTTGTCCAGCCATTTCCATATCCTGGAAATCATAATTTTCACCACATTTCTTTAAAATTTGCTGCATGTTGGAGATGTTCAGGCCCTCAAATTTTACTGGTAGTCAGTATGACCTACTACATATCCAGAAGATCTTCCTCTACATTGCTTGTGCCAGATTCAACCAGCAGGTAGGTTCTACCAGCTTGATCATTCTAAAAGTGGGGTTTTTCTGACTGACAATTGCTTTCAGTGAACAGGAATTCGTATTGTTTTGCAGAGCCATCTTTGAGAGATGACAGAGGTACAACAGAATGTTAGAAGAATGAACATCTGCTTAATGTCAAAGCAGTGCCACTAGCTCAGCAAAGACTGTCATTAGTGTCAGCCGTGGTGCAGCCGCTGCTCTGTCCTTTCAGCTGCGTGAAGTGAGAGGAACCAAACCCAGAGGGCTGAGGCATCAGTGGGAGTCAGCACATGGAGCAGAGGGATTAGCAGGAAAAGTACACACACATTAGAAAAGGCTCCACAGAAGTTTTGCCACCACAAAACAGTAAATCAGAAACCAAACAATTCATATTCCTTTCTGTTGACTCAAAATAGACTTGGAAAAAATTCCACAATTTACACTGGATTATAGTTTCAGCACAAACTCTAGCTTATGTCTTTTTTTTGCAAAGTAAAGTGCAAGTAGGGCACCAGCTAGAATGGAAATATAAATGATTATTTAGCTAAGTTCTGATCTTACAGAATCAGCAAAAAAAGCAAAGTAAGATCAGGACCTTAAGTAAGGGGGAGAAAAGTATAATATGCACGTCTCTGTTATATAAAATCTAGTGCACTTATATTGGTTTAGCAGGTTATATTATACTCCCTTCATGCTGGTATTTAAAGAAAAAGAATAACAAGGTATTTGAATTTAGCATACAAAGACTTCAGGAAACTGAAAAAGATATAAAGCCTGAAGAAAAGCAGAGCTGCCCGTGGGCTGTTATCACCTGGATGACAGGCATATGAAAATAAGTTGCTTGGTCATTGTAACATTAAACTATGCAAAATCCTCCCCTGCAGAGCAAGACATAATTTATACAGCTTTTCCCCATGAACACTCTTATTTGCCCTTTCTTAACCCAGAACTCACTACAAGCTCCATATGCCACATCATGTTCAATACAACAAACACTGGGGTTTGCATACAAGACCATGGTAGTATTTGTGCTCTTGATTTAAATAATTTTAAAATTGTTACTTTAAACTCTTTCATTAAAGCAAAATTGATTCCAGCTTTACAGTTGAAAAGCCTCTAGTAAGAAATAATGCCATGAATGAATGTGCTGTTTTGTAACCTGGAAGCATCATATATTTCTGGATACTCCACACACCAATGAGTATTAATCTAATTACCATTAAGGTTTCTGACTTAAATTACTCTTAATTACACTTTATAAAAATGAAAACATAAAAAGCTTATATAATATTACAAATGCTTATGACTGCCTCTCACTTAAGAGTCCTTCAAAAACTGCAAGTGACCATGTCGAGCAAACTCCTGTTAGGAATGCCACCTTGTGGATAAAAGCTGCATGGAACAAAGATTCCAGGTAAATTTCACTAAAATTTTTATTGCAAAATACGGGTTTTGCAGAAATGAGCCACTCTTGTGGTGTTTCAGAATTGCACAGAATTCTGGTAGAAAACTACTTTCTGATAGAAAACTACTGTGAATATGGCTTTCCCATCCTCATCTGTATAAAATGATAATTAATTATGCAGGGAGCACTGGCTTCATTAGGACATGGGATGCATTTATTAGCATCTTAAACAGAATCAGATTGCCACTTAGATACTTACGAAAAAAAGTCCGCTAAATGCCTGCTCTATTTAGATATACTTCAGTGAATTAGTTTAAATGTAATGAAAAAATACATTTTAATCAAAATATGTTGCTAGAGCAGAACCTATTTTACCTTTTCTAAGCTTTAATTGGTTTATAAAAGTTCAAGTTTAACTATAAAAAGGAAACACTGGATTTTTCCATTTGTCATTTAATTCTTAATATAGGCTGAAAATGAATTGAAAATAGCCATTGGATTGCAAGTTGCTTGTAAAAGCAGAGAAAAAAGGGGCACAAAAGCATCTAATAAATTTCAAAATATTTCTAACTTTTAAAAGCTTGGAAAAATAAATAATAATTAGTTATATTCAATAAAGCTGACATTTACACAGACACTTTCCTCTTGTGTTGTTCACCTCATTTTCATAATGAAAGTATATATAGCCCAAACCATCACAAGGCATATTGTATAATGAAATTTAAAACTAATGAGCCATATCCTAATAGCCATGAGTCAAGTCAGGGTATGCATTAATAGTCCATTTCCAGTCCTCTAGAGAGAGAAAGAACACGGCTAAACATATCCAGTAGCCTATTTAGCTCAGAACTTGCTCTGTATAATGATCACACCACAGCAGAACTGAAATTAGTTCATAATCTCTACCTCTCAAACCTCTGTGAAATGCTGTTCATGCTTTTGTTAAAGGCAAGTTACTTCTGGGGCAGCCAAACATGACTTGTGATTGTTTGGTTTGACCTCTTGTGTAGCATGGGTGTGACTTGTCTGAATTAGTCCTCTTCCTACAAAATCACATTTTTTCAGGAAATCATCTAGTATGTCCAGACTAGGGATGCCTTTACTGTTCTGTTACATACCTTTATCTCTTTTTGTAATATCTCCAACTTCTGCTTAGACTTGCTGGATCACTCTTTCTCTGCTAGGTGGAACAGTTCTTTATTATCATTTTTTCTCTGAAGATGGTTCATCTAGGCTGATTCTTCTTTCACTAAACTAAGCAGATTCTGTTTTTTGAGACTCTTGTGCCAATGCTTCTTTTTAATACTTTTATTGCTCTCATGACTCTTTTCTGTCCAGCTTCCCAGCATTACTGAAAATTGTGACTACTGGAATTGGGCATAATATTCTTCCAAAAGGTTACACCAAAGCCAAATACAGACAGCAGTATTTCTTCCCTGGAAGTATTCCCATTTCTAACCTCAGGATCTCACTGGTCCTTTTGGCCACAAGGCATGCTGAAAATTCATGCCCAATTGAGAATGCACATCATCTCCAGACACCATTCAAACTCAGCATTTCCTACCACAAATTGTTCAACTTGCTAAGTATGTTTTCAAACCTCTATGCTCCTAAAAACACAGGTCTACTTCAGGCCAGAGTAAATGCAAATTGCTTACAGCTCCTAACCAAGCAATTAATCTTGCTCTGATTAAGTGGCACTTTAGTATTTAAGTTTTGTGGTATCTGCAGATTTGAACAGTCATTACTTTATTTCCTCCTATGTTCTTAATAAACTCATGGTTAAGAGCCAAATCCTGTGTGAACTCACATACAAATCTGT
The DNA here is from genome assembly GCA_013401135.1 of Cettia cetti. Taxonomy (NCBI): domain Eukaryota; kingdom Metazoa; phylum Chordata; class Aves; order Passeriformes; family Sylviidae; genus Cettia; species Cettia cetti. The sequence goes on along the minus strand of VZUI01035688.1, from coordinate 9,856 downwards.
TCAGTCTTTCCTTTCCAATTTACATTTTGGGTTCTTTCAGGTTTGACTCAATTATTGTCATGATGAATTTGAAATCTGGAGGTGACACCCTCCATGTTTCCATAATAATCTCTTTAAAATAAAATAAACTATTTGAAAATTCAAGTCTATTCCAAATTACAGTGACAACATATCTAAATAAAATGCTAGAGTAAAAATTCCTGTGCTATGTAACTGATTTTGTGAAATCTGAGGTATGCTTTTTATGAAAAATGTGTTCCTGTGTTGTGCAAGGAAAACACTGTGGATGCTCCCCTTGGTTAAATTTTATAATATCATATACAAGCAAGTAAATCAGGTGTTATCTTAATTATACAGAATAATTTTCCTATACTGTCAAGAAGGAGACAAGACAACAGCTTAAACACTTATCAGGGAGTAAAGTCTACTTGAGTAAAATGAGCAAACAGCTTAGATCTCAGTCCACACTGAGAGATCTTCAAAAGTTTTAGATAACTTGGAGAGCAAGACCAAGACAACTGTCTTTCAGACTGCTACATTCTTAAAAAATCTGAAGCAACAGCTTCTCAGGTCTGATAAGCAAGCTGAGCACATTTGTAACTGCTGTGAAAAAACACAGTGACATCTAAATCCTCCTTAAGCTGCTAATACATGCTCAGAATCAATGTCCCATTCACAATAATTCACTGACATTAACTGCTCATTGCTGTTTCAACCATTCAAGTAATTTTTAAGCCCATGATCCTGAAATGATAGTATAAGTGTACCGAAGTTGCTCCACAACAGCTAACAGACAACTAGCTCATCTCTCCACTAAACTAAACATGAATAAGAAAGGTTAAACTGTCAGAGATAATCCTCAGAATACAGGCTTTCCATGCTGCACTGGACAAGTCTGTGATACAATGTAAACAGTGTTTAGACATTTGCTATTTTTGATCTGTGCTTCCTTTTTTATACATACTTCCTTCCAGAATGATGCCCACTAAAATCTTAGTCTCAGCAAAGCAAATTACTAGATTATCACCAACTACACCCCTAACTTTCAAGGAAACACAGGACAGAATACATCTTTCAAGACTTAAGAATATCAAACTCTGAAACCACTTCTTATAGTGAATTTTCTTTATAGCAGACTGGTAAGGACTTACAAACATGTTTGCAAAGAAAGTGATATAGTGCTATATAGATCCTGCAGTGTTTATTTAGAAAAAAATTCAGTGGATACAAATGAGTAATGTGCATTTTAGATATGCCAAAGATGATATGCTTAATAGCATTTTCTGTTCTTGATGTCCTTGAACACAAGCCGAACTTTGGAACAACAAGAATCTTCCCTGTAGAGTCCCATCAGATAAAATATTCCATCACCTCAAAACTGTAAATACCAATTTTTTTATATAATAAAATCCTAAGAAAACAGAATTACCTTCTGATGTTCTATTCATTCTTTACCTCATGTCACTCTCTGTCACCCTGAGAAGAAGGGATGTGACTAAAGGCAAGTAATGAACACCTGGTACATCTGTAAGCACAACAAAGTATTTTCCACATAAATATTCTTATAATAAAAAAAGTGTACATATAGATGTTATATTTCTCCTTACATTTCTCCTTACATTAAATTTGTCCCTGAGGTTTTTCATGTAGTAGAATTGTTCAGCAAAGATTTATCTATACAGAAGAATAACAGCTTAACTAAAGCAATATTTTTACTCTGGGTCAACAAAGCGAGTGGAAATATGTAGATCTGCACACTCACACTCTCTGTCAACCTGGATTTTATTGATTAATACTGCAACATCCTGCTAGACAAACAGGAGCAAACTGTGTATACAGCAAACCTAAATGGCTATTAAGAATCCTGCTAACCAGCACAATATGGATTTGCTTTTCTGTACCATTGGCACACCCACTACGCCTTAAGAAGTCAATAGAAAATTATGTATGACAGCATTCAGTGTGCACAGTGTCTGCACACTGAACACACCAGACAAAAAAAAAAGGGCACTTATGCCCAGTCTTTAATGCCTTTTGAATCTTTCATAACACTGACAGTGGGAAAAAAAGGACAATAACAGTAGCACAATACTGACTGAAACACAGTATACTGTCGACACTAAGAAAATCTGTCCTGGGAAGAAAGGGAGTTTGCTTCCCTCACCATCCCATGTACCCACAGCCAGCTATCCTGAGCATGCTGGCAATTTTTCTCCCTTCCATTCCTACAGGCCCTGCAGGACAGAACATTGTACATTACAGCTACCAGAACACAACATTAGCATCAGGTCACAAGTACTGTGTACATCGAGGATCACAACACTACTGCAGCATTTTATGGTGTTCATTACTAGGATCCACAGGCAGACATAGGGCAGGAAAATAGTTTACTGAAGTTAATGAAAGTCCAAAAATTAATTATTTTTGAAAATTAGTAAATACTACTTTGTAAAAGCCTTTAGACATCCTGAGAAATGTATTAATATTGCATGTGCTCATTAACCACTGCCCTTAGACACCATAAGTGCACATTGAAAGCCCTTACCTAAGTACAAGTGCTCATTTTTTTACTTATTTAGTTTATATGGACTGCTATAATGCTTCGTGATAGGAAAACAGCAACTAGAAATTCAAACCATTCTTGGATTACTGCCATGAACTTTAAAATAATTTAATCATGCCAAAATAAATCCCCTGCTGGTTTAGTTCTGACCAGTTTATCTAACACTGAGTTATATCAGGGTAGGTTGTTGGCATCTAGTCTTATCTTGTTTAGAATCTCAGCTCTTCCCTTTCAGGTACTTTCTACAAAAGTAAGCTCTTCTTTGGAGATGTTTCTATAAAGTATTACAACAGTGTGTGACAAACTGCCCTGTGATGTCAAATGGCATTAAGCCCCATGGAACCAAGTACTGCAGGATTTCCACCGAGTCCTTAAGCTGAAACCATACTCTGTCCCAGTAATTCAATCCAGGCAGTTGGGTTTGTTTGGGTTTTTTTTCCCAAGAGTTAGAATTCTGGTTTTGTACTGAGCATATCCAGAGAAAGCATTAATTTTTTTTTTTCTACTTAAAGAATCAGACTGAAAGATACAGAAATACAAGGTAGATGGTCACTTATCACTAATACAAGCACTGCTTCTTTCTTGGCAATATGCTTATGTAACTTTTTCTTACAGAACTTGAATTGTTTTAATGACATAATCATGGTCTTTCTCATGTCGTGTTTGGAAAATCATGAACATTGCCCTGCTCTATGAGGACACAGAATGAGTTAGATCTTTTCACACTACAGGAGGTTCAGTGGGCACTTCAGCACAGTTGTCCAATACTTCAGTGGTGGTTAGGAAGAGATTGGAGGCTCTCTCTTCACAAGGAGCCATATGGAGATGACAAGGGGGAAGTTGCACCAGGAGAAGGTTCATTTTGGTTTAAGAAAGAAATTTTTACAGTGAGAACAGTCAATCACTGGAACAATATCCCCAAGGATGTGGGAGGGTCTCTATTGCTGAAAGTTTTTAAGACATAAGTGGAGAGGCTGCTAGATAATCTCATCTAGGCTGCCTTTGTCACTAGGTTGGCCCAGATGATGTTTTCAAGTCACTTCCAACCTGGTCTGTTCACAATTCCATAAAAAGAAAAGATTATTTTTCAAAGTTACTGCAGAAATAGTGAATGAGGTTTGAGCAAAGAACTAGAAAGTTCCTTAAAAAGTATCTATGAATGGCGGAATCTAGAAAGCTACTGTGTCACACCCATGTTCTCAGCTACATTTAATGATACTGTACATGTATTCACTGTGGCAAACCCACATCAAGCTTGGGACTTCTACCTTATGCTGGAAGAAATTACAATTCTTTAAATAGTTTGCAAGATGGTGTCTTGTTCACTCCTAGTGTGGCAAAAAGTACAAGCAGGCACACAGAGGAAGCTGTCAGATACAACAACAGTTCCAAGCCTCAAGTGAATTTTGACTTGTAGGAAATGTTGCCTATTGAAGAGGCAAAAAAAGAAATTATCAATTACCAGATTTTTTGAATCTTGGTGGGAAACACAGCTTCCCATAGCTATAAGTCCTTACATCTGAAGACTCATAGCTCTTTACCTCTAACTGCATGCCACTCAAAACTTTCAGTAAATCATTTTATCATTTCTCATAGTATGAAATGTGGTTTATGTCCTTGTGAAATATTATCTTCAATTAGCAGAGTACATTTGTCCATAATCACATGATCTCCTAGGTCAATCCAGTCTGTTTTCTTCAGAAAAAAACAACAGCAAAGAACCTGTCATTAGCAAAACCACACAGACATATTTTGGGTTACATAATGAATGCTTCTGATGCTATCACACTGGAATTCATCCTTCACTTTCCTTGATGAGATGCCAAATAATTTGGGAAGCTTCTTTCTTACACTAATTCATGCAAAGCATGAATAGTATAGAACACCAAGGAAATTAACTTAAGAAAAATACAAAAACGTAAGTAATTAGAGCAAGAAAAGCTATATGATCTCAAAGATAAATCATAATACAAAAAATATGTAAATAAGTGGTAAAGTCTGGTTCTTATTTAAGAAGACGGCTGTTACCACTATCAGATTCTTTTACAGTATTAAAAAAGGATTCTAAAGTTGAAAGTTCAAATAAAAAACATCTAGGAAAGAGACTAAACAACACTGGAAGAAAAGCCACACCTCAAATATATTAAAAATATTGAATTAGGTATTCTATTTGACACAGGAAATATTTGGGGAAAAAAAAAGATGTTAAAATGATCAGATTTTTTTTACTTAAACACTGGTCACACAATACATAAAAAACATTATACAAGAAGGTAATATATCACAAAATTCAATAGTTCAAGTATTAACAATACAAGGATATTTTAATCTTTGTAGTAAAATCAACCCTCATTAGTAATATATGAACACGATTATATTATTATGTTTCAGTGCCCTAAGTGAAATGAGTTAAAGTTTAATTAAACATCCACTGACCAAAGATTCACATCAATGTTGCAACAAAACCAGAGCCATTAGTTCCAGAAAGGTCAGACTTCATTATCTGTCTCCCTCTGTTGAGGATCCTTCAGGCCTGTGGAGGAGACAGCACTGCCAAGGAAAGCCAGCAGTGCTGGCATCTCCACTGTGGATGATTTGCAGAACAGTATTCCAGCTTTTTACACTCTCGACTCACAACCTTTCACCACCAATAGAAATCTCACACATGTTACTTACAAATACTGTTGAAAGCTTGACAACTGAATATAAAACTGTGAGATATGCTGTGGACTGGACACAGGCCAGATGAACGATGGCTTTAGTAACGCATGCAGCTCTTTAAAAAGGTATTGCAATTGTGGACATTGGATCAGTTGCTCAAAAAACTTTCATAAAATGATTTTGAATTAAGGTTTCTATATGGGACATCAGCACATTCATATCAGCAGCACAGACCTGGTGATCCCCATTTCCTGTCTTTTTCAGGGTCTCTAATAAGCCCCAGTGGATTGGAGGCAGAGCACTGTAAGAACTCAGCAAGTGAAGCTGACTTAATGGATTCTGATTTATTTCTGCAATCCTCAAGGCCCTCAAGATAGCAGGTGCAAACTTAGAATAATGAGCTGTAGATGAAATAATAACTGGGCAAGTCCTATCTTGTAATCGATCTGCAACTACTTTAGCAACAGCTGTGTGTGTATCCAAAATATATCCTGTAGTACTGTACACAGAGTGAATGGCAGCCAGACAGTCCTCATCAGAGCACCAGCCAGCTACTAAGTCCTGCTGAAGCTTTCCAAGTAGATCTTTTCGCAGCTGGAAGTGGCCCTGATTTTCCAGCTGATTAAATAATTGTGTCACCAGTTGTCCATCTTCATTAGCAATCAGGTGTAAGTATCGCTCAAGATTGGAGGACTTCAAAATATCTACAGCTGGTGATAAACTGGAAATTAATTTTCTTCCCCTCAAATCATAAACACCTGTTCTTATGAAGTCAGTCAAAACATTGTTTTCATTGGAAGCACAAATACATTTTCTAATAGGAATTCCCATCATTTTAGCATAGAAAGCAGCTAACACGTTGCCAAAGTTTCCTGTAGGAATGCAAATATCTACAGGGCTTCCAAAAGAAATAATACCTTGATGAATGAGATCAAGGTATGCAGAGGCATGATAAACTATCTGAGGAAGCAGTCGTGCCCAGTTTATGGAGTTTGCTGCAGCCAAAGCTGTTCCATATTCTACTGTAAGAAAGCCAGTAAAATCAGAATTAGTGAAGATTTGCTTTATAGCTGTCTGGCAAAAATCAAAATCAGATTTGACACCCACTGACCAAGCATTTTCTTTCTGACAGCCAATCATTTGTGATTTTTGAATTGGGCTTACTCCATCCTCAGGAAAAAAATTCACCAGAGCAATTCTCTGTTTGTCAGTGTCATTGAGACGACTAAAGCCATCCAGAACAGCACTCCCTGTGTCCCCAGAAGTAGCTACCAGAATCAAGTAATTGCAGCTTCTGGGAATGCAGTAGGCAAATAAATGTGGCACCAGCTGTAATGCAAAATCTTTAAATGATGCTGTTGGTCCATGAAATAACTCAAGAAGGAACTGATTGCCTGCCAGGTGCCTAACTGGGGCAACTTTAGAACAACTAAAGTTTTCTCCATAAGCAGTTTCAATGATTTCTGCCAGCTTAGAAGCAGGAATATCAGCAGGATGTATGCATCTTTCTAGTATCACCTGGGCTCTTTCAATGTACGTTACTTCTATCAGACCTTGCCATTCTTCAGCAGTGAATTTTGGAAGTCCTCTCTCAGGAACAAAGAGTCCTCCATCAAGGGCTAAGCCCTGAGTAACAACATCACTGAAATATAATTTATGAGAGTCTTCTTCCATACTCTTTCCAGACCTACTGGACCTTGTTGAAACAAAAGTTTCCAGTTCCGAGTCTTGGTATCTCTTCACAGCATCGATCACCTTTTCTGCTACAACCTCTGCTGCAACATCCCCTCCACAAAGAACACGGATGTCAAACCACCTTTTGTAGAACTGCTTCCTAAACTGAAGTATGTCTTTGAGAGAAACACCAGGAGACAGGCCCACGATACGATCCATTTCCTTTGATTTTAGCCGGCTCATAATGACTCTTGTGGGCACATCCAGATATACAACTATTCCATTTTTCTTTATGTGCTGCATGCCAGCAGAATGCATTGGATTGGATCCACTAAGGGAAATAACACTTCCAGATGCTGAGAACTTCAACAGGGCTTTTCCTTCCTCCTCTAGAAATTCCTCATAACCAACATCCTGCAGTTTTTCTGACACACTCATATTCCAGGTTGTTTCAAGGACATCATCATCTATATCTATGACAGGGCAATCCAGTTTCTGGCCTACTATTCTCCCAGTCGTTGTTTTCCCAGCACCTGGAGGTCCCATCAGGATAATATTTTTCTTTCCAAGAAGAGAATGACTTGAGAACCATGACTTCCATATCTGTGCAAATGCAACAGGTCTTGAAAGCATCAGTTTTAAACACATGCTAGAAAGACTCTTTTGGGTTATTACTCTTAAAGGCTGATACTGAAAAATGTGAAACATCTTCTGATGAGTTATTGTGGGTTTTTCCAAGACACCTTGACAATCCACTTAACTGTTTTAGAAAGAAAAGAAAACAAACAACAACAAAAAAACCAAACAGTAACTAGTCCTTCAGCAAATATCTAAGAAAAAACCCTCAAGGATACAAAATTTAGAACAAGACTTCAAACATAAATCCAGCTATGATCTCATCAATGCCAAGGAGGCAGTTTTTAGAGTAAGACTGATCCCCCTCTCCTGCATAGTTCCAGCTTGTTTCCACAGACAAATCCAACTTCAAAAAGTCCATGTCCTCAAGGTAAAAAAAGATATCCAAGGCTAATACTATAATGCTGTTTGCAAATAATACTGCTTATAGGCATTTAAAATCAATTAGTTTTTCTTCTAGAATACTTGCTTTTAACTACACATCTGTAAGGAACAATTAACTTGATTACCTTCTTGTAATCAAAATGTTAACAAAATACGCCTTTTTCCCACCTCCCAAGAAAAGTTTGATTTTTTTAATCCTTTTTTTTCTAAAAATAGCAAATGCAAGACTCAAATACTCAGATAACTCACAGTCTTGTGCAACAGCAAGGCTGGATGAGTTGCATTCAAATCTCTTCTGAAGGGATGAAAACCAAGCAAGGGATTTTTGAAGAACTCCTACACTGGAATTGTATTGAATGTAATTTGGGGGCAGAGAGGGGAGGAGAGACAGACAGACAGAGAGAAATCATGAGGACTCTATACCAACAAAAAACGTAACTAAGAAGGATGGATTTCTAACAAAGCAAAGAACTCCCAGCATTGGGCTTTGTTTACTTAGAGAAATAAACACCAATATCAGCACTAATTCGACCACATGTTTTGTCTGCAATTGTTAGAACAAAAGGGGAAAGACATTCAAAATCTCCCTAAAACTGCCAGGGGGCAGGGGGAAGAGCATTTCCTCACTTCTATGGAAAGCTGAGCTTGTAAACAGTAAATCTGTGTTTGCACCCAGTGCTGTGACCTGGAGGATATGCTGTAATTACAACGCATAGATCAGAATAAAGATGGGTACACAATGCTATCCAGGCTTTTTTCCTCAATCCTTGCAAATATAAGGGGGTCATCCTGTGGAGATGCAATACAAGGGTTTTATAAATCTTTAATTTAAAAAGGGTTTAAAAAGCCTTTTTAAACCCTTAATAAAAGGAAAATCGCTCTGCAAAGAGTAATTGTAATATCCCAGTATTGCTCTAAAACTGTACTGCAATAGTAAGCACTCTAGTGTATATATAAATACGTATATATTCCTTTTAGGGACAGAAAGATATTTTCATATTAAATTTGCAGATGTAAAAAAGTTATATTCAGGAGTAAATAAACCCAAACCCAGTGTATTTTAAATGACTTTATTTCTTGAATGTAAGAATCACTTCAAGCATTGTATGTGTGAACTAAGGGAGTGAAACCCTCGCTAAGCACAGAGTCCTGCTTGCCATATCCTGCTCCACTACAGGTTAACTTTGAGCTGCAGTCAGTTGGTGTGCGTTACACAAATAATGGGTGTAACATCTGGGCTGCCTTATGAATTTAGGCCACAGGTATTCTTTAAAATCAACGTGAGTTTTGCACTCACCCACATGAAGTACACCTACATAGAAGGCCACAAGCATTGACTACAACCCATTTCTTTGAAATAATTTTTTGTCCACTGGCAACACTTTAACAGTAAAAACAGTTCAAATGATCCACCCACCCCACTTTAGATACAAACTCCATGCCAGAAGGGTGGGGTTGTTGCAGCAGGGCTTACACCCAAAATGTCCAGTGACATTTTGCTTTAGCTACTCAGCTCGACATGGACAACACCTATTTATCTTTAGCCGTGACCCACAATTTTAAAAACCACTGCCGGTGACAGGCGTTCTAGTGAAAACTCGGCCTTGTTACTTGGATAGATACGAGACCAGCCCCCAAACCAAGCTCCTGCAGCGGCTCCCTGAAGGAGACAAAACGCGGACGGGAGGAGGGAGGGAGCCGCATGGACCGCGCCCACCCACCCGGCCAGCACGGCCCCGGGCTAAGGGGTCCCGTCCCGTCCCGTCCCGTCCCGTCCCGTCCCGTCCCGGTTCCACCCCGCCCCCCGGCGCCCTCAGCGCGGCGCGCGCACCTACCGGCGGGGGCGGGGGCGGGGACGGCAGCCTCAGGTACCGCGCACGCGCAGTCCCACGGCCCGGCGCGCCCCGCCTCCCCCGCGCCGCACGGCCCCGGCAGCAG